>JAVJIF010014635.1:0-107544 GCA_038442645.1 Agave tequilana | reverse complement strand
GATCATGCAAGATCCTATCATGAAAATTATCCCCTTCATATGATCAATCTGAAAATCATCATTGAGTCATTATGGTCTATATCTATATCCAACAGAGGAATATGATATGATGAATTGGATGATTTGGGTTCAAGAGTGATAGGTTCAGGAACCATTACTAACTCGAAAAAATCATGTGTAGGTTCGAGAGTCAATGTTGGCTCAATAATTAGGTTCTAATCAAAGAATGAAATTCATATTCTTTTCTCATCAATGGAATGTGACCATCCAAAATTGGTGATTCAATTTCTAAATCTATGGTTATGGGAATAAATGTTGGCTCAAGATATTGCCTAAATTGGGTAAGGATATCGAAGTCAACATAGATTCGAAGATGGAAACTGAATCACAAGGTTGGGGATAAAGGTCATATTCACATTCAAGTTCAATCTCATTGAATGGAAAAATTGCCAATTTGTCCAAGATTTGAAATTGATCAAGTTCAAATTGTGTGATGAAATTGACTCTTGGTTAAAGTTTTCAAGATACCATGATTCTTAGTTCCTATCAATATGGCTAGGGCAATCGAGAATGGTCGAAAATGTATTAGATAGAGTTTTCTATTTCCTATCTTTTACTATGCTGATCAAATGACTCATTTGTGTTCTAGGATTGAAAAAAATCATTTTCAAATTGAATCAGGTTTTTCATACTCCTATCTAAGTCCATAGGTTCTTCTTTTTGTTGTGAGACTTGGAATATAGAGTAAGGATCTGGATTTGAAGTTGTGAGAATTGTGAGTCCATAATTTTATTTTTATTCTTGGACTCAATAATTGCTTCTATACTCTTAGTCACCTCAGATTTTTTTTTATGGGTTGATCATGATTAGAAAATTTGAAGCTGAACGTTGGAATTGTGTTGACAATATGACTCGAGGGAGTGTAACCCCACTGAATCGGTAAAGAGTGGTGATAATTATTCCAATCTTGTTCATAATATAGAGGTGGGGATATATTGATTCAGATAAGACCAATCTGACATACTTAGTTGGTTAAAATTATGTAATGCCGGGTTAGTAATATTCGAGTCAAAAAGAGGTCGATATGAAGTATGGATCACATATGCATGGAATAATTATAATTGTAATCCATATCATAAAGATGTCAAAACCACAAGCAAAAACAAGCAAGCAAATAAACAAAGAAAAATCTAGCCTAAGTTAGGGTAAGCCTAAGACTAGATGACTCCTAACTGGTTAGACTGTCCACGGGGGTATATGGTAGAATCTGACCACAAGTTAATCAGTCAGATCAGGGCAGATTGATAGGAGGTATCCGCGCTTAAAAGCGACGGACCTAATTAAGCCAAACACCAGCCTTTGAGGTTTCGCCTCTCAATTCCCGATCTTTGACACCAATTGGCAAGAGTCAAATTCTAATCAACTTGCCCCTTAGGTCAGTCTCTTATTGAGTCCGAGATGTCCCTAGGGCCAACTTCTACTCAGTTTTAAGTTAGGCTTGAGTTAGTGAGTGAGGAAATTATTTGTACGCTAAGGGAGGGTAATGGCTTCCTCAGCTTATCTTATTTATGGATGTGCCCTTAATCGTATTCATTCAAGAGTACAAGTATATAAAAAAGCAACACTTTATGCAATATACATCACTCAAAATATGTTTCTTAAACTATATGCTATGCACACGTACCTTGTCTCTAGCACTCTTCAACAGTAAATAGAAAATGTAACTAAATAGACATCTACCTAAATGCAAAGTCTAAACCATTTTAACATTTACAAACATCAAATTACTGTTGACTTAATTCAGTATTCTAGAGTTAGTAAATTGGAACTAAATACTGCAGAATATTAAAACTTTCAATTCAAGCAACCTACAATCAAACAGAGTGAGTAGTTCACTCTGATTACCACATCAATGAGGCTTTGTCACATTTCCGCGGCAATGCAGAGAGCAACTGTGCATTGCTTTCTAAAGCAGAAGCACAGTGCTGCTATTTATGTCCTGCAGCTGTTAGAATTCAAAAGTTAGTACCTGCACACAAAACAGAGAAGAATGTTAACCAATAAAGTAAATTAAAAAGAGTTACTATTGTCCCTCCCTGACAACGCCCCAAAATTTGATCGAGATATAACCTGCCCATAAAAAATATGAAATTTCAGAAATAAAGAATAGAAGTGCAGGGTACTCAATTTTACCGTGATAGCAAGTGGCTATGCGGGTCGTGATCACAAGGAGGGACTTGCGATGGAAGCGTGTTATAAGTTCTCTTTTTGTTTACTTGAAATGGTTAAAAAAATTTCTTTGTTTTTTAGAAAGAAAAGAAATAAGCTATGATAACTTGTGAAAGTGGTAGATAGGAGGAGATAGTGATTGTGTAGAAAATAGAGAATAAAATTTATACAAAGAACTAAAAAGAGTAAATAAAATAGAGTTGGTGATGGAGGTAATCTAAATTAATGAATTAAAGAAAGGAAAGAGAACCTAGAAGAAATACTTACCTCCTTTAACCAAATGCTTACCTGAATCTTTGGCGACGGGTTACCTTGAAGTGGAGACGATCAGCTCAAAGCCCATAAGATTGATTTCGTCTCCTCCACATTACATCATCAAGATGACACAAGTATGAAATGATACAGACTGAGACTAAAATTCATCGTCATGAGCTATCCGTGGCACTGACAAAGGCAAGGCAACACCGATTCTATAAGACTCACTTGGATTGCAATTGGTACCCAAAAGAGGGAAGTAAAAAAAGGAAAAAGAACATGAAAACAAAGAAGAACATAAAAACATAACTTAGATTCAATCTGGTAACAATAAAAGAAGAGAAGAACAACTTACACCGGTGTCACTCTCAGTACAAGCTTCACTCTCATTCTCCCATGAAACTCGATCTCTTCTGAATTACATAAATGAAAACTAAAAATACATAAAGAGAAAAATAAAAATCTAAACTAACTATAATGAAAACTAGCCTAAGAATCTATCTCTGCCTAATCGTCCCCTGTGACCTCTGAATTTGCAAGTATTTATAGCAAAACTGAAAAGAGGGAAAGCGTCTAAAGATACAGGGAGCAAACGCTCCCCCAGAGATTTATAATATTGCGGCGGATCCGCAAGGAATGCGGCGGGTCCGTGACAATTCTATGGCCAGATGGCTAGATCCGGGGGAAGGCTACGTCAGATTTTCTGTTTGCATGTATTATCCTCTTGGTTTCTCCGTTTGAGCTCTGGATTTGATGATATTCTCTTTAATCTTTGAGCTAACCAAATGGATCTATATAAATCCAATTTAACCGGTTTTATTTGGTGTTATCTCTCTGATTTGCTCTGATCTTCGGCTGAACATTTGTCCCATTCTGATTGATTAATCTGAATTCTGAATTTTAGTGGATTTTGGACTCATTTTCTCTTCCATTTCCTTTAGTAAAGGCTTGCATTAATTTAGATAAAAATACTACTAAAAAGCAGTGTTTATTATACCATCATATGAGAATGCAACAATAAATGCAATATCAGGAACCGATCATGAGCATCTTCCTGCCTTTTTATATACTTTGTAAATCATATTTTTGCATCTCTTGGTGACATAATACCCTTATAATATTATGTTATACTCTGTGATAATTGTGTACTTGTACTTTTTTGTTGGAATGTATATTACCAACACTTTTGTACTCTGACTGATGTACTGTACTGATGCTTTGCGTACATATTCTTTGGAGAGACCATCAGGTTTAAGTGCACTCCCGGTAGTTTACCACGAAACCTAGAGGGTGCAAGAAATTAAACCTATTTGGTAGCCAGCCCGGGACGTGGGCTATATCTGCAACGGGCACCAGTGTTAGTATCAAACACAGACATATAACAGATAAAACTGAAATATACATAGAATGGTAAAGCCTGGAGACTGAGCAAGCCAAAATAAAAACAGCAAGCATAAAAGCGAACAATCAAGTGGAGCAAAGCAAAGTTGGAGTGAAGCTAGCGCACAACGCTAAAGGCTATACGCTCGTAGTGGTTACTGCTCGCGGCGAAGCTAACACATGCGTGTGGTGGCGGGTAAACCGCTCCCATCACTTGTGACAAAGTCACGCTCACTGTGTAACTACAGCCAGACGGAGTCAGCAGTAAAGCGCTAAACACTAGGCTCGCCTACTAGGCGGGGCCAAAACACCTGATCTGAGCGCCCAAAGGCCTGTAAGGAGACCATAAAGTCTAAGCGCACTCCCGGTAGTTATCACGAAACCAGAGGGTCAAGAGATAAAACCTATTTGTTAGCCAGCTCGAAAAGTGGGTTATACAAGGGTACATGCACAAAATATTAGTACCACACGAGTACACATGTAAACATGGCGATTACTAGACTATTCGTGGAGTGGTGAAGCCCAGAGGCTGAGTGGGAGCCCGAAGGCTAACGACCACGAAGGGTTAGCCACACATGATAATAGAGCAAATAACACAGCAATATACAAGTACATGAATTAAACTACACTATTACACACGTACATCACAGTAGTACCGATACATCACACCGATACAATACACATGCCCCCAATATACACGCACACACCACACCAATACAAATACACTGGACCGGTACATTTACACATGTCCACATATACAAATACAACAATCTCAATTAATTATAAATACAAAATACCTGTTGAAGCGGGGTCCCCAAATAAGGCGAGAACACTCGCCTAAAATGTCAAAAAATATCGTGAAATCCCCGAACTCCAAATACACGTGCATCGGCACGGCACACCCACCATCACTAGGAAAGAGAGTATGATATAGAGAGTGCTAGAGAAAAAGAGGAGAAAAATCTAGAGGGAGAAAGAAGAGAGAGTTTGCAGAGACAGAAAGAAACTGAGAAAGAGAAAGGGGGAGAGGGGGAGTGGTCGGCGGCAGCCATGGCCGTCGGCGGCCCACAGAGGAAAGAGGTTGAGGAGGAGTGATTGAGACAGGAAAATAATAAAGAAAGAGGTAGAGTTAGAAAATCTTAGTCTCGTTTCAAGGTAACTGCGTAGCAAGGGCTAGACGGGTCGATCCACAGGGAAGGATGCGATGGAAGCTTTTCGGAACGATCTTCTCTGTAATTCGCTTGGAAAAGAAAAAGAGATATTGATTAGATTTAATTAAGCAAAAGAATTATAGCTTACCAATCATCTACCACAACCCAAGTATTAGTCTCAAAGAGTGAACATCATATTGAATGAAGAATTATCCACCTAAGGTCATTGATTGAGAATCAAGTAAGATGGATAAAAATGTTGGAACCCTAATTAGTGCACTAATAAAAATTAAACTATTGTTCATCCTAATTTCAAAGTATAGCATAAGAGAAGTTTTTACTAAAAATTATGCTATCAAAGTATTTAAATATGACTATGAGTAATCATTTAAAAAGTGCAACCCGAATAGTTAAACCTAATTATCGATTCATCTTCAAGAACACCAATTTAATCCTAGGGTTTCTAACAAGGATAGATGTCAATCAGTTCATCTTTAAACTAAACTAGGGTTGATCGAGAGATTAGCAAACTATAGGTTTAATAGTTATTCATTTTTATTTTTTATTTTAATTTTTATTTCATATAAGAAAGGTTGCATGGAAATTAAAAGAAGAAGAAATAAATAATCTAAACAGAAAACTAAATTGAATATAAAAGAATGAAGAACTTTTTTATTGGATGTCACTGGACAATTACAAAGTTCCTCTACTTCTTCCACAATCTTCTTCTCCAAATAAAAAAAACGAAAAATACAAGAAAATTCGGAAAGAAGAAAAGATCTAAGAAATCCTAAGCTTCAGCTCTCTGGATCCCCCCTCTCTATTGCTTTGCAGGGATATTTTTAGGAGATATAAGACGTAGAGTCCCAGTACGACTCTCCCCCGAAACCGCGTTGCCAGCTTCATCTTAACGGCCGCAGGTACGCGGCTATAGCGTGGCCAATGGCCATGAGCTCTCTTGTGTGGCCTGCTCTAGATCATCCATCTGGGCACCTCTTTCTGGATTCTGCATGCAGACCCTCTATCTTGAGAACTCGGGATAACTTGGGAAACAAGTTATGAAAAATCCGAATTTGAAAAGATTTGTTCCCTTTTTCTTTATCTTTTTCCTTTATCTTTATCTTTGTATTACAAGCAACCAGGTTTAAGTAGAAATCCATCTCTGTTTAGGATGAGGATCCATCTTATCCTTTTCCTCCTCCTCTTTAGCAATTAGGAATTATATTTTATCCTTCTCTTCCTCCCATAGATTTTAAAATAATAATTTAAAATCCAAGTTTAGATTAGGTTAGATAAGATAGAAACTTCTAAATTATTAAAATTAATTATGCATGTGGGCTTGTGGGATTCTTGGCTTTTGGGCTTCACTTGTGCTTTATTTTATTTTTTTAATTACTCAAGGCCTGCACAACATTAAACAATAAAACATTAATAGCAGTGCTTAATAAAAGAATAAATAGGGAAATATGATGGTAAATATGATGACAAATATGCACTTTTGACTACCTATCACACCCCCACACTTATCTTTTTGCTCGTCCTCGAGTAAAAAACTAAAAGAAAAAGGAAAAGAAAGAAAAATTAACCTATCCTAACTCACTTTCATGGGCATCATGGTTGTACTTAGCACGTGCAACATGCCGTTAAACCTCTAGGTTACCCCTGGAGGACGAGTGTTGTCTCGTGAGGGTTTTCAGCGGATTACACCAACAAAATCTATAAAAGAAGAAGAAAATGTTAGTGATTAAGTTTTTTTTAATTTTAAAAAATGAGAGAAATATTTGAAATATGTTTGAAGAAACTAAGCAATCTATAAGTTTTAGGATTATCATTTTTATTCATTCTTAAACTTAGTCTCTATACAATAATTCGTTATCAATTTTAGGTAAGGATTAAAATTGAATTTTTATATAGTCTCTTTTGTTACCCTAAGTCATATGCATCCTTGTGAATCTTTTACTAAGGATTCTTTAACTTAGACTCTCATGCCTCTTTATTATTATTATTATTTTCTCTATTTTTTTAATATGTATAACTCATCTAATTTTTTTTGTATTAGTATTAAGGCTTCTTGAGGCCCTCATACCCAATAATTGACTATTAGATGTGTTAGTACATATATAGATAATATTTCTTGATTTTCTTAGGTTTTCTAATTCACCCTTATAGCAAGCCTAAGGTCGATGGCTCCCAAACCGGTCAGTTTAGGGCACCGAGTGAGAAAACACCCACGGACTTAAGGACTCGAGTGAACTAGGCCACAAAACCAAGGACTTTATTTATAAAATCACCTTTAGGCGTGAATACTTATACTTCTTGAGGCACATGTATCCAGCTTAATTAATGAACTCTATATTATTATTTTTTTTATAAGACACAAAAGCCTTTGTCTTAGAATCCTAGATGTGAAAGTGTATAGGTATGCACATTTCATTAAGATAAAAATCAAGACTAATTAATTATTCAATTTTTTCTCCTATACCTAAAAAATCCAACAATTTGTTTTATTTTGACCGAGTTTTTAGAAATCCTAATCATGATTCTCCTAATTCTTAAGATTAACTTGGATTTCTTTTTAAAGATAAGTCAAAATATTGTCTCCTTTTTTGACTATATATATAAAATATTTTATTATTATTATTATTATTTTTGTTAAGTTTAATATCCTAAGGTTAGTGAGTTATGTTAACAGTAACCTATAGTTAGTCAATAATCTATGTTAAAATAAATATCTTTTTGTTTTTTTTAAAGTTTAATATCCTAAGGTTAGTGATTTATGTTAACAACAACCTACAGTTAGTCAATAATCTATGTTAAAGTAAATATCTTTATGTTTTTATATTTATTTTATTATTAAGGTTACCCTCTCCCACACTTATCTCATGCATTGTCCCCAATGTATGCATGTATGTATAAATGCATGAAATAAACTGGCAGAGAGGTAGAGTTACCGATACATTAGGTCAAAAAGACCCATGACTGTGTCTGCTTCCAGTACTGATTCCAAAATGGTTTCAGACGTTGACCATTTACCTTGAATTCATTTCCATTCTTAGGGTCGTATATCTCTATGGCTCCATGTGGAAACACAGTCTTAACAACGAAAGGCCCGGTCCATCTTGATTTCAACTTTTTTGGAAAGAGGTGAAGTCTAGAGTTATAAAGCAAGACTTTTTGTCCTTGGACAAAAATTTTTCTCATAATGAACTTATCATGAAAAACCTTAACCCTATCTTTCATAATCTTCGCATTTTCATACGCCTTGTTCCTTAACTCCTCAAGTTCAAAAATATGCAATTTTTGAAGTGCACCGGCCTTATCTAGATCAAAATTCAGCTGTTTAATTGCCCATAAAGCTCGGTACTCTAACTCAACAGGAAGGTGGCATGCCTTTCCAAAGACTAATCTATAAGGAGACATTCCTAGAATCATTTTAAAGGCGGTCCTATATACCCATAAGGCATCCACTAATTTGGTGGACCAGTCCTTCCTGTTTTGATTCACAGTTTTCTCCAAGATAAGCTTAACTTGCCTATTTGAGACTTCTACCTGCCCACTGGTTTGAGGATGATAAGGTGTAGATAACTTGTGTGTTATGGCGTATTTTCGCATCAGAGTTTCAAAAGTTCTATTGCAAAATGTGTACCATTATCACTAATTATGACACGAGGGGTTCAAAAGCGTGAAAAGATGTTTTCTTTTAAGAACTTGACAACAACTTTGTTGTCATTTGTCTTGCAAGGGATAGCTTCAACCAATTTGGATACGTAATCTACAGCCAATAAGATGTATTGATGCCCAAATGAATTAGGGAAGGGATCCATAAAATCAATGCCCCAAACATCAAAGAGTTCTACTTCTAGAATTGAATTTAGGGGCATCATATTATGTTTAGAAATCCTTCCTATAATTTGACATGTTGTGCAAGTTTTGCAAAAGTTAAATGCGTCTTTAAACAAAGTGGGCCAATAGAAGCCACTCTGTAGTATCTTTTCGGCTGTTTTGCGGGGACCAAAGTGTCACCGCAAGCAAATTCGTGACAAAAGGCTAGAACGCTTCTAGTTTTCTCTTCGGGAACACATCTCCAAATTATTTATTCGCTATAATATTTGAAGAGATAAGGGTCTTCCCACATGAAAATCACCTAGAGGGGGGTGAATAGGTGATATAGCTAATCTATGAACTCAATGCGGAATTAAAAAACTTTAATGCAATACACTCAAGTGCAATCAACAAGTGATGCACACACAACCAAGCCAAGCAATTATGAATGCACAATATGAAAAGTTGCAAGGCACAAAGTAAAGAGAGATAGAGAGAGAGTCAATGGATCAAGCGCAAACAACAAGATATGTTTCGAGGTTCGAGCACCCAGCTCTACATCCCCGCCTTCGACACACGAAGGATTTCTAATCCACTAGCAAGTCCACAAAGAACTCTCACAAGGAGTACCCAACTCCTCTCTTTACAACCACAACCTCCTCCTTGAGGCAAGCTCCAATCCAACAAAACAATCACCTCACAACTTGAGGGATTAGCACAAAGCAAACAAGGGTCACCTCACCACTTGAGGGATACAACCCAATAGCACAACCTCCTCAACACAATGAGGGAAAGGCACAAAGCCAAGCTAAGTTAGGGTTTATAACTTAGTGGTCTAAACAATAACCACAAACAATTCTTTCTCTCACACAAAGATCCTATAGAAGAGATAGTAGATTTTAGCTCAAGTGTGGAGAAAACCAATGGGATGGAAATCAAAATCACAAAGAAAAATCCTTGGGAAAAACTGAAACCAAGATATAGAAGATGAATCAAAACTCTTTTCCCAAAAACCCTTTTCTTTGATTTTTCAAACCCTAGCAAAAACTCCAAATAGATTGTTCAATATGAGTTCAAAAACTTCTTTTGATTGCTGTGAAAACACTAGAGAGTAGGAAAAAATTCGCACTAAAATTCTTAGAGAAAACAAGCCATGAATGGGGTATTTATAGACCCCACAAAAATATAGCCGTTGGCAGCAGAAATGCCAAAAATGAACTGCCGGTCGACCGCTCCGATCGACCGTCCAACGGTCAAATTCTGCCCGTTGCCAGCTACCGGTCGACCGCCCCGGTCGACCCAAACAAACATAGAGCTCTGCTCTCAGACCCGATCGACCCTGACGGTCGACCGTCCCTGTGTCTGCCAAACGTGCACAGATCTGTGCACGTCGGTCGACCGACCCGGTCGACCGACTTCATCCCAAGTCGACTTGTCAGAAGACTAGTCGACTGGTTGAAGCCTGGAACAGAAAACTGGGTCAGAAAAATAGTTTTAAAAATTTTGAAAAAATCTTTTAACCCTCTTAAAAATTACCAAAAATAGTTTTATCATTTTGCATTGATATATAAACATGTGGTAAAAAGTTTAGCTCAAATATCAATCAATATGAACTATTTTTGTGTCTTATCATTTTTACCAAAAACCAAAAACTGTATTTTCTAAAACTTGGATTTTGAATAGAAAATACGTTTTGTCCAAAACTCTTCCAAATACAAAAACATGATATTTAAACACTTTGAAGCATGATGCATATGGATAGAAATCCAATATACATGAAACATATATATATCATAGTTTTTGACTTTAATTCCAAAAATAAGTTTTGTTAAAACACAAAACATAAAACACATGAAATAGGTATATCAAAGTAAGTTTGTCTAAGTAGTTGAAGCATGCATGTATATAGAACAAATCTAATATACATTAAACCATGTAAACTTGTTTTGATATAATATCTATTCATGCAAACCAAGATCGGTTAAACCAAAAACCGAAAATCAAAACATGAAACGTGTGTGTTGTGAACTTGAGCATATCATACTATTCTAATCTTTACAATTTGGATCTAAACACAAAACTAAACTATGGTACCGATGTCTTCTTGTAGAGCGCAATCTCCAAGCCGACTCGATCCAAAACTCCATGATCCACCGAGCAAGTGCTATGTGTGATCTTTGACGCTCGTGCTCTTGAATCAACATGTGAAAGCTTCAAATCATCTTGTTGAAGCTAATCACCAACTAATAACTTGATTAATGATCTGAAACTAAAATCACAAGATTATTAGTACACATAACTACATGAGTTAATCATCATCAAAACTAGAGTGGAAGGCCTTTGGGCCAACAATCTCCCCCTTTTTGATGACAAAACTCATGGAGTTATATATGCATGGATTAAAGTTAAGCTTCAAAGAAGCTCCCCCTTAACTCATGCATAGGATAAACAACTAATAAATGGCTCTAGATACCAATGAAATTATAAAACATGAAACATACATAGATATGCATAATACAATAAATGGCTCTAGAAACCAATGGAAGATACCAATGAAATTCTCAAAAACAAATAAACATGTTCTAGATACCAATTAGCAAAAACAATAAACATGCTCTTGATACCAATTAAACTAAACATAAACATGTTCTAGATACCAATTAGTAAAAACAAATAAACATGCTCTAGATACCAATTAAACTCAATATAAGCAAAACAAAACTAATGATCTAATGATCTCTTTACAAGCTCTTGATACCAAAACTAAACATGTTCTTTAAGTAATGCTTTTGATACCAATTGAACTTAATATAAAAACAACATAAAAACATAAAACATGCATATAAACTCAAATTCTTCTCCCCCTTTTTGTCAATCATCAACAAAGGGTTAAAAACATATTCTTTTTATATTCAAAATAAGGAATCAATCAAGGGATGCTCTCCCCCTTTTTGTCTAAACTCAAATATGATACCAATTAAAAAATGTGTCAATGAAGTGCATATTGATACCAATTTAAAAAGTGAATTTATACCAATTGAAAAATAAAAATCTTGATACCAATTGATAAGTAAACAAACAACATACCAATTGTAAATAAACAATCTTGATATCAATTGAAATTAAACATAACAAATTTTGAATTTCTAAACATAAATGTTGATACCAATTGAACTTAAACATAGATCTTAATAACAAAGTTGATTTAAACATATAAACAAATTTGATTTTGATACCAATTGAAATTATTGCCAATTGAAATTATTATTCTCTATCATAAGTAAGGGAGTGGAATACTAAATACCAATTGAAAGATGAAATACAAGATTTTCTCCCCCTTTATGAAATACCAATAAAAACTATGATAAGGCTCGAATTAAGATACCAATTGAAAGCTAAATCAATTGAAACAAAGTTGAAACTCAAGCTAATCATAAACAAAATCTTGTGCTTAAAGATATAGGGATATAATAAGCACAAATAAAACATATATATGTATGAAAAGTAGATACCAATTGAAATTGATATTCTTTGAAATGAAAGCATACATAATTAAAAATGTATGAGTATACAAGAAATGTCAAGATTGATACCAATTGAAAGAATTCAATTATACCAATTGAAACAATAATAAGATCAAGTGTATATCTCATATAACCTATCCTCCCATACATGATCAAGTTTAAAATGATTTTCACAATAAAGCATACATGAGCATGGTCTCCCATCCAACCACCTTAGATGGTAGGGGTTTTCAAAAATAGGTTTACAAATATAGTATGTTTGAAAACTACTACCAAGGAAGAATATCACAACTAGTTATATGAATCAACTAGTACGAGATCCTTCAAATAAGGAATAACAAAAATATTTTTCATGAAGACACATGTAAACCACATGGCACTAAAACACTCAAAATCCATATAGCACAATTTGTAGTCATGAAAATTAAGTCATGAGAAAACATTAAATAAGGTGAGTGTACAAGTGTTGTGAGAAACACATCAACATGAAAATGGACAATCAAGCTTAATATTGAAAACATGAAATTCATCTCAGATGTGATATCACCAATTGAAATCATCTTAAAAACATGAAATTCATCATAAATGTGAAATCACCTAGCAATATGAAATTCATCAAAACGATTTAAACTTCAAGGCATATGTATGTCATGTACAAACTAAAGTCTACATACATATCCTAAACACAATGAGTCCACAAAAGTATATGCATGAAGGCACGTGGCTCAAGGATGTATATGTATAATCAATAGTTTGGACAAGATAGACATATACAGAAGTTAAAACACATGATCATGAAAACATATCCAAATTGAGGAATACAAGTTAGAATGCATGAATCATCAAAACTAGACTATACTAGCACATCTAATGGGTACAAATAGGCATTCAAGCACAAACATAAAAAGATTTACTTGTTGCCCATTCTATGTACAAGTATAAATCCTAGTTTTCATGAAAACTAGCATCTAAACATATATTCAAATCATGAAGTATAAAACGACACATAGATCAACATGAAAATCATAAAAATGATCATAATAATCAAAAACATGAATTATTAAAACAAAAAAGTCATAGTCAACCATATAATTAGCATGACAAAGACATGTGCATTAGATCTATGATTAACATGATAGCTAAAACATAAAGGGAACACAAAATATGGGTCCATACTAAACATGGGTGATCTCAAAAGCTATACATGCATGTCAAGGGTCTAATAAACATGGCATTCAACATACTAAACAAAACATGAGTCATCAAAATAAAACATCATAAACATCTATATGATCATTATGTATATGCATGTACATTAGATCTAGGGCATACATGATAGTACTAAACAAGGTGAGAACATAAAGATAAGATCCATATAAAACATGGGTGTCTCAAGTAACTAAACATGTATAACACTAATCTAATCAACATGACATAAGCATAATGAACAATAAAACAAGACATGCTATAAATAGATGAACATGAAAAGCATGCAAATAAAAATGGGAGTTAAAGAATGATACCAAAACCGATGAAGGTGCATCTCTAGTTCTCCAAACCACGGTGGTCCTCCCACCAAATCCCCTTGAGAGTGAAGCATCCAAATGGTTCTCTTTTAAGCTTAGAACGCATCCACCTCAAGGCACCAATACTCTCACGTGATGCGAGAGCTCCCACCTACATCAAAAGTCAAGGAGGTGGTTTTTGGTACCCATTTTCTTTGGGTCCACGGGGGTTAGTATCTTTTCTAACCCAAATAAGATTATTTGCTAAATTTTCAATATGTAAATGATCATAGCAAAATCTAGCAAGATGGCCTTTTCGACCACAATGTGTACATGTGTACACATGAGCATACATGTCATGGCTGTGTCTGTGGAAAGCATGTGTATGCCGTGTAGGGTGTGCATGCAAAGATGGGCCTTGTTTCTTATGAACCAAGGTTTCCAAACGTGTATGATTTAAAGTGCATTGGCTCAAAGTGGAGCCCAAACATTCAACACTTTTCTTCAAAACATTTATATCATTTTCAATAGTGGAAGATAAAGTGGAGCAAGCAATAGGTGTGCAAGAAGAAGAAGCTATACTAGCATGGCACACATGAGAATCAATATCAATTTTTAAAGATTCATTTTTCTTTAAAACCAATCCAATTCTTTTGTAATGGACTCAATTTTATTTTTCAAAACCAGGTTATCTTTTAAAACAAAATCTAATTTAGAAGATAAAACCTCATTGTTTTTCACAACATCATCACAATCATTTTTGCTTTTCAAAAATTCATTTTCCTTTAAAGCAAGTTCTAGTTGAGATTTAAGTGAGTCACGTTCACTTGCAATCTCTTCCTTTTCTTGCAAAATTAACTCAAAATTAGAACACAAATCCTTTAATTCATTTTTCAAAACAAGGTTGTCCTCTTTCAAAAGATTGTGTTTTTCCAAGAAATTTTCAAGCTTTTGAGCAAGTTCCAAATTTAAAGATTGAACTTCCAAACATCCATAGCAATAGGAACTAGAGCTATCATCTAATTGAGTGTCCGATTGTACCTCAAGGGAGTTATTCCCTTGGACCATGAAGCAATGCTCTTCGGACTTTTCTCTCATAGATCTCCTCATCTTGTTGATAATCCTTGGAAGCTCGGGAGACGTCAATAAGCTCCAAACTGCAAAAGCCGAGTCATAACGATCAAACACCGGTAAAAGATGTTCACTAAGAGATGCTCTAAGTGCTCTAAGTGCTAATGCATTAGCCTTTTTGTGTTTGCTACTATTAGGGAAGAATTCTAAAGTGGAGGCTTGATAAACAAGATGACCTAGTGATTTTAAATGCCTACTCATATTGGCCTTCAGGTATCAAGTCTAAAATGGTCAAACATAGGAGGGCTATCCATGAGTGCAAATGAAAATGCAAATGAAGATTAGCAAACCAAGATCTCACTCCTAGGTGGTTAAACCTAAATATCAGGAGCGTAGGCTCTGATACCAATTGAAAATCACCTAGAGGGGGGGTGAATATGTGATATAGCTAATCTATGAACTCAATGCGGAATTTAAAAACTTTAATGCAATACACTCAAGTGCAATCAACAAGTGATGCACACACAACCAAGCCAAGCAATTATGAATGCACAATATGAAAAGTTGCAAGGCACAAAGTAAAGAGAGATAGAGAGAGAGTCAATGGATCAAGCGCAAACAACAAGATATGTTTCGAGTTTCGAGCACCCAGCTCTACATCCCCGCCTTCGACACACGAAGGATTTCTAATCCACTAGCAAGTCCACAAAGAACTCTCACAAGGAGTACCCAACTCCTCTCTTTACAACCACAACCTCCTCCTTGAGGCAAGCTCCAATCCAACAAAACAATCACCTCACAACTTGAGGGATTAGCACAAAGCAAACAAGGATCACCTCACCACTTGAGGGATACAACCCAATAGCACAACCTCCTCAACACAATGAGAGAAAGGCACAAAGCCAAGCTAAGTTAGGGTTTATAACTTAGTGGTCTAAACAACAACCACAAACAATTCTTTCTCTCACACAAAGATCCTATAGAAGAGATAGTAGATTTTAGCTCAAGTGTGGAGAAAACCAATGGGATGGAAATCAAAATCACAAAGAAAAATCCTTGGGAAAAACTGAAACCAAGATATAGAAGATGAATAAAAACTCTTTTCCCAAAAAACCCTTTTCTTTGGTTTTCCAAACCCTAGCAAAAACTCCAAATAGATTGTTCAATATGAGTTCAAAAACTTCTTTTGATTGCTGTGAAAACACTAGAGAGTAGGGAAAAATTCGCACTAAAATTCTTAGAGAAAACAGGCTATGAATGGGGTATTTATAGACCCCACAAAAATATAGCCGTTGGCAGCAGAAATGTCAAAAATGAACTGCCGGTCGACCGCTCCGGTCGACCATCCAACGGTCAAATTCTGCCCGTTGCCAGCTACCGGTCGACCGCCCCGGTCGACCCAAACAAACAGAGAGCTCTGCTCTCAGACCCGATCGACCCTGACGGTCGACCGTCCTTGTGTCTGCCAAACGTGCACAGATCTGTGCACGTCGGTTGACCGACTTCATCCCAAGTCGACTTGTCAGAAGACTAGTCGACTGGTTGAAGCCTGGAACAGAAAACTGGGTCAGAAAAACAGTTTAAAAATATTTTGAAAAATCTTTTAACACTCTTAAAAATTACCAAAAATAGTTTTATCATTTTGCATTGATATATAAACATGTGGTAAAAAGTTTAGCTCAAATATCAATCAATATGAACTATTTTTGTGTCTTATCATTTTTACCAAAAACCAAAAACTGTATTTTCTAAAACTTGGATTTTGAATAGAAAATACGTTTTGTCCAAAACTCTTCCAAATACAAAAACATGATATTTAAACACTTTGAAACATGATGCATATGGATAGAAATCCAATATACATGAAACATATATATAACATAGTTTTTGACTTTAATTCCAAAAATAAGTTTTGTTAAAACACAAAACATAAAACACATGAAATAGGTATATCAAAGTAAGTTTGTCTAAGTAGTTGAAGCATGCATGTATATAGAACAAATCTAATATACATTAAACCATGTAAACTTGTTTTGATATAATATCTATTCATGCAAACCAAGATCGGTTAAACCAAAAACCGAAAATCAAAACATGAAATGTGTGTGTTGTGAACTTGAGCATATCATACTATTCTAATCTTTACAATTTGGATCTAAACACAAAACTAAACTATGGTACCGATGTCTTCTTGTAGAGTGCAATCTCCAAGCCGACTCGATCCAAAACTCCATGATCCACCGAGCAAGTGCTATGTGTGATCTTTGACGCTCGGGCTCTTGAATCAACATGTGAAAGCTTCCAATCATCTTGTTGAAGCTAATCACCAACTAATAACTTGATTAATGATCTGAAACTAAAATCACAAGATTATTAGTACACATAACTACATGAGTTAATCATCATCAAAACTAGAGTGGAAGGCCTTTGGGCCAACACTTCCCACATGAAATACCAGACTTGAGACAAGAACTGGTGTCTATCCTGTTTTAACCAACTAGATCGTGTTTGGTTTGTGACTAAGTAATTAACTATGTCGGCAAACCACAGTTCCGTAGAGATAGCTAAAAGTTGTTCGTCAGGGAAATTATCGTTGATGGGCAGTTTGTCGGAAGGTGCGTTTGGCACACGAGAGAGATGGTCTGCGACGACATTTTTGACACACTTTTTATCTCGAATTTTGAGATCAAATTCTTGGAGGAGGATCCAACGAATGAGTCAGCCCTTCGCATCCTTTTTAAGCATTAGGTATCGAAGTGCAGAATGGTAGGTGAATATCATGGTTTTAGTCCCAAGTAGGTATGGGCGGAATTTCTCTAATGCGAACACTACGACCAAGAATTCTTTCTCGGTTGTGGTATAGTTCACTTGGGCATCATTGAGTGTCCTACTTGAATAATAGATCACGTGTTGCTTGTTATCTTTGCGTTGTCCTAAGAGAGGGCCTATAGTAAAATCGGAGCATCACACATGGTCTCAAAGGGTTTGGACTAGTTCAGAGGTGAGATGATAGGTGCAGAGATAAGTTCTAATTTTAACTTCTCCCATGCAATACTACTACACTTGTCTCAAAGATGAAGGGCACATCTTTGGCCAAAAGGTTTGTAAGGGGTCTAGCAATTTGCTAAAATCCCTAATGAACCTACGGTAAAACTCGGCGTGTCCTAAAAAAGAATGAATGTCTTTCACGAATCATGGAATTGGGAGTTTGGCTATGATATCCACCTTAGCCTTATCCACTTTGATCCCTTTCCTAGATATCTCATGACCTAGGACAATCCCATGCTGCACCATAAAGTGGCACTTTTCCCAATTTAGGGTCAAGTTCTTTTCGGTGCACCTTTTTAGCACTAGTTCTAAGTGATGTAGACATTGGTTAAATGAATCTCCATAGACGGAGAAGTCGTCCATGAAGATCTCCAAGAAGCGCTCGACCATGTTGGAAAATAGGCTTAATATGCAACGTTGGAATGTCGCGGGGGCATTGCATAGGCCGAAAGGCATTCGGCGATAAGCAAACGTCCCAAATGGGCATATGAACGTTGTCTTTTCTTGGTCCTCCGGGGCTATTGGGATTTGGTTATACCCTGAGTAGCCATCCAAGAAATAGTAATGCTCATGGCCTGTTAATCATTCTAGCATTAGGTCGATAAATGGGATGGGAAAATGGTCTTTTCTAGTAGCGGCGTTCAACTTGCGATAGTCTATGCACACTCGAACCTTGGTAGGTAGTCGTGTTTGCACTAACTCTTGCTTGTCATTTTTCACCACAGTAAAACTGGACTTTTTAGGGATCACGTACACTGGGCTGACCCATTGGCTATCGGAAATGGGATAAATGATCCCATTATCCAATAGTTTCATTATTTCGCCTTGTACAAGCTCTTGCATGAGCGGGTTTAGCCTACGCTGTGGGTCCCTCTTCAGTTTAACCCCTTCATTTAGATGGATTCTATGCTGGACTATTTTAGGGCTTAGTCCCTTGATATCGGCCATAGTCCAACCAATGGCTTCCCTATGTCTCCTAAGGGTTGCCAATAGGTCTTCCTCTTGCCTATTAGTCAAATTGGATGCAACTATGACTGGTAGCGTCTCTTGTGCACCAAGGTA
Source organism: Agave tequilana (assembly GCA_038442645.1). Classification (NCBI taxonomy): domain Eukaryota; kingdom Viridiplantae; phylum Streptophyta; class Magnoliopsida; order Asparagales; family Asparagaceae; genus Agave; species Agave tequilana. The sequence continues at coordinate 88,497 of JAVJIF010014635.1, read as the reverse complement.
GGCGTACTTAAGATGTTTAGGCAAGGTCTTTAACTCCAAGGAAGGAGGTGGCTCGATGGGTGGACGTGTTAAGCTTAAATTCTCCATCTCTATAGAACTTGGACTTGCTTCCCACTCAATCTCATCAAGGTTGAGATCACTAGATTCTAACTCTTGATCATCCTTTGATTCTAGTGTGATCTCCTCTTTGTGCTCACTAGTCATATTTTCAATGAAGTTGACTTCAAAGGGTTGGTCATTTATGTCATAGGGGTGTTTACCTAAGTCATTTATGTCGTAGGGGTGTTTACCTAATTTGAAAATATTGACTTCCTTGGTCATGTCTCCAAAAGTCAATCTCATGGATCCGTCTACAATTTATGATTGCATTAGCAGTTGCTAGAAACGGACGTCCTAAGATGACGGGAGTTTGGGTCCTAGGATTAGACATAGGTTGTGTCTCTAAATAATGAAATCTACTGGGTAAATGAATTATCCTATACGTATAAGGACATCGTTGATCTCTCCCTTTGGAACTTAATTGATCGATCAGCTAATTGGATCGTAACTTGAGTTGGGTTGAGTTCGACTAAGCCAAGTTGTTGATATACGGAGAAGGGAAGCAAATTAATGCGTGCTCCTAAATCGAGTAGTGCTTTACTAATTTCAGCTTGACCTATTGTGCAATAAATGATGGGACAACCAGGGTCTTTGTACTTGACTGGGATCTGGTTGGAGAATAGCACACTAATGTTAGTGGCTAGAAAAATCTTCTTGGGCACATTTGTCTTTCTTTTCTTGGTGCACATGTCCTTAAGGAATTTGGCATAACTAGGGACCTGTTGGATTGCATCAAGAAGTGGTATATTAAGCCTAACTTGATTAAATACCTCGAGCAGTTTCTCCATATGTGCATTATTATTACTCCTAAGCCTATTTGAAAATGGGGCTATAGGTTGGTGCACTTGTTTTGTAAACTTATCAACTTCAGTTTCTTTAGAGTTTTGTGGAGATAGAGTGGAACTAGATGGCACAGACAGTTGAGCTAGGTCCCGTGGCATGGATACTTGATTATCAACTTGTTTCCCAGACCTCAACGTATGAACCAAGTTACACTGGTTTGGATCTTGAGCCTTATTGGCTTGCCTAGGATTCCTAGGGTTTGTCAATGGTTGACTTGGTAGAGTTCCCTTTTGTCTTTCTTGTTGATTCAGTTGCATCTCTATCTAGTCAAGACTTGAGCTAGTGTGTCTTGGCTTTTAACTAGAGTGTCTACCTTTCTTTCCATATTGGAGAGTCTTGTTTTCATATGTGAATTTTGGAAAGAGGGTGGAGGACTTTGGTTTGAAAAATTTTGTTGATAAGGAGATTGTTGAAAATTATTGGAGAATTTGGGCCTTGTTTGATCATTGTTATTTGGGCCCCATGAGAAATTTGGGTGATTTCTCCAACCGGGATTATAGGTGGATGAATATGGATTGTTAGCGGGCCTTGTGAAGGCTGCATTATATGCTCGGGTAAATTTTGATGAGTTATAAAGACGTGACATTTCTCGAACACATGGTTCATGGATTGACAATAAGTACAGCCCGCCGAAGGTGCTAGGCTGACTTGGTTCATTGAGACTGGTTCTTTAGTTTCAAGAGCTTCTAGTCTTCGCATCACAGCAGCTAGTTTAGCTTCTGTAGCTATATTTGCCTCAATGGAATAGACACCTCCTTTAAAAGAGTTAGGGTCATTAGTCCTAAATTTTTCTGGAGTTGGTTCCCATTAGATGGTATTATCAGCCAATTCTTCATATAATAACCATCCTTCATCTTCGTTCTTTTTCAAAAATCCTCCTTGGCACATGAATTCTAATAGTGTTTTTGTTTGATATTCTAATCCATCATAAAGAGCTTGGCAAAGTCGCCATTTCTCTATCCCATGATGAGGGCATTGAGCAAGGAGGTCCTTAAAACGTTCGAAGTACTTCCAAAAAGGTTCATTGGCTGTTTGCTTAAACTGCAATATGCTTTTCCTAATTTGTACAGTCTTGTGAATGGGCTAGAACTTCTTTAATAAGGCTTTGACGAAATTATCCCATGAGGATATGGAACCGGTCTCTAGACAATAGAGCCATTTCTTTGCTAAGTCTTTAAAGAGAATGGAATAAATCGTAATTTAATGGCATCTACTCCTAGGTTGGGCTCTTCATCATTAGACATACTTCTTCAAATTCCCTTATGAAAAAGTATGCACCCTCGGATTCAAATCCGTGAAATTTGGGAAGAGTGTTGATGTATTGTGATTTTAGCTCTAATTGGTCAACACCTTCATCGGGCAACTGAATGTAAGATGAAAGAGAGGTCCTAATAGGATAGAACCTATTTTGCAGTGATGGTGGTTGTGCCATGTGTGAATCGGGATTTTGTTCGGGTGGTGAACCGGTCCTAATTTGTCTAGATGTGAATGGGTCTCTCGACCAAGCTGACATGCACAGTTAACAAACAAGTTCACCCAATCAATCAAGGAAAAGAAAAAATAATCAAAAATCAAAAATCCTAATCTAGGGTAAGCCTGGATCTAGACGACTCCTAACTTTAGACTGTCTTTAAGAGGTATATTGTCGACCTTAATCACAAGTTAATCGGTCAGGTAGGTGGCAAGATCGGTGGGAGGTTATCCGTCAAAGACGTTCCTTAATTAAGTAACCACCAATCTTTGGGCTTTCGGCCCTTAATCCCCTTCCTAGGCACCGATTTAGCGAGAGTTAATTTCGAACAACTTTCTCCTTCAGCCAATCTCCTAATGAGTCTGAGTTAACCTAAGGCCAACGCGGTCTAGTCAATTTTTATTTTAGGGTGGGTTGTGAGTGCAACGGAGCTGATTTGTGGGCCAAGGAAGGGTGATGAAATCCCCACCTTATGTTATTTATAGGTTATGCCCTTAAAGTGATTTAATGCACGTGTAAAGTAATAGACAAGTATTCACTCAAAAGTAGTAAATCAGCCAAGGGTGCTTCACTCAAAAAATTTAAATAGACACGTGCCTATGATGCAAGAGTCTAATTTTTTTTAATTAGTTAACTAATAGGTTACAGTTAATTAATTAGTATTATGCAGGGTGATCACAGAGAAATTATATTAAAGCAATAAGTAGGATTTTATAATTTGCAGCAACCTGCAAAAACTCAGTCAATAGTTCACTACTACTGCCGTGGAAACGCGGCTATGGCCGCATTTGCGCGGCTAGATAGTAGACTCTGCTACTTTGCCTTCTAGGGTAGAGGCACAGAGTTGCTATATGTTCTTAACTACAGTTATAATTCCTGTTCTCAGATACTGCAAACAGAAAGAAGAAAAGAATTAGTTTTTTGAGAATATCGTACCGTTTCCTCCCCGGCAACGACGCCAAAATTTTGATTGAGATAGGAAAATAATAAAGAAAGAGTTAGAGTTAGAAAATCTTAGTCTCGTTTCAAAGTAACCGCGTAGCAAGGGCTAGACGGGTCGATCCACAGGGAAGGATGCGATGGAAGCTTTTCGGAACGATCTTCTGTGTAATTCGCTTGGAAAAAAAAAGAAGATATTGATTAGATTTAATTAAACAAAAGAATTTTAGTTTACCAATCATCTACCACAACCCAAAGTATTAGTCTCAAAGAGTGAACATCATATTGATTGAAGAATTATCTACCCTAGGTCATTGATTGAGAATCAAGTAAGATGAATAAAAATGTTGGAACCCTAATTAGTGCACTAATAAAAATTAAACTATAGTTCATCCTAATTTTAAAGTATAGCATAAGAGAAGTTTTAACTAAAAATTATGCTATCAAAGTATTTAAATATGAACTATGAGTAATCATTTAAAAAGTGCAACCCAAATTAGTTAAACCTAATTTTTGATTCATTTTCAAGTACACTAATTTAATCCTAGGGTTTCTAACAAGAATAGATATCAGTCAGTTCATCTTTTAAACTAAATTAGGGTTGATCGAGAGATTAGCAAACTATAGGTTTAATTAGTTATTCATTTTTTATTTTTATTTTTAATTTTTATTTCATATAAGAAAGGTTGCATGGAAATTAAAAGAAGAAGAAATAAATAATCTAAACAGAAAAACTAAATTGAATATAAAAAGAATGAAGAACCTTTTTATTGGATGCCACTGGCCAATTACAAAGTTCCTCTGCTTCTTCCACAATCTTCTTCTCCAAATAACAAAAACGAAAAATACAAGAAAATTCGGAAAGAAGAAAAGATCTAAAGAAAATCTTAAGCTTCAGCTCTCTGGATCCCCCCTCTCTGTTGCTCTGCAGGGGTATTTATAGGAGATATAAGACGTAGAATCCTAGTATAACTCTCCTACGAAACCGCATTGCCAGTTTCATCTTAACGGCCGCGGGTACGCGACAATAGCGTGGCCAATGGCCACGTGCTTACTTGCGTTGCCTCCTCTGGATCGTCCATCTGGGCGCCTCCTTCTGGATTCTGCATGCAGACCCTCTATCTTGAGAACTCGGGATAACTTGGGAAGCAAGTTATAAAAAATCCGAATTTGAAAAGGATTTGTTCCCTTTTTCTTTATCTTTTCCCCTTTATCTTTATCTTTATATTGCAAGCAGCCAGGTTTAAGTAGAAATCCATCTCTGTTTTAGGATGCAGATCCATCTTATCCTTTTCCTCCCCTCTTTAGCAATTAGGAATTCTATTTTATCCTTCCTCTTCCTCCCCTAGATTTTAAATTAATAATTTAAAATTCATGTTTAGATTAGGTTAGATAAGATTGAAGTTTCTAAATTACTAAAATTAATTATGCATGTGGGCTTGTGGGATTCTTGGGTTTTGGGCTTCATTTGTGCTTTATTTTTTTTATTTTTTAATTACTCAAGGCCTGCACAACATTAAACAATAAAACATTAGTAGCAGTGCTTAATAACAGAACAAATAAGAAAATATGATGGTAAATATAATGACAAATATGCACTTTTGACTTCCTATCAAGGAGAGGGAGAGAAAAGAGAGAGGAGGGAAAGAGAGAGATCAAGAGAGAGATCTAAGAGGGGAAAGAGAGAAGATTGGCTGGCTGACAGCCCGCCAGGTGGTCGGCAGCGGCTCTAGCTGTCGCGGCCACAACCAGGGAAGAGGGAAAAAAGAGAGAAAGTAAATTGAAAGAAAAGAAGAAGAAAAAGAAGAAGAAGAAGAAGAAGAGAGGGAGAGGAGGTTGGTGTGATCGACGGTCGTCGTCGGAGGTTGGCAGCGTCCTATCTGGGCGGCGGCGGTGGCAGATCTTGGGGAGAAAGGAAGAAGAGAGAAAGGAAGAGAGAGGGAGAAAAAGAGAAGAGAGAGGGGGATCGGCCATGGGGGAAATCAGCTACGCTGTGAGGCTAAGGAGGTCACTGGCGAGGCAGGCGGCGAGGCGGCCCAGGGCAGCGGTCGACCAGGTGGGAGAAGGAAAAAAAGAAAAAGAGAGAAAGAAAGAAAGAGGGAGGAAAAAATAGGAGAGAGAAAGAGAAAGAGAGAATGGGAAGGAGAGAGAGAAAGAGATATTTATAGGAGAGATATTTTGTGGGTGAGGATGTGCCACGTGTCAAGCCCAAGAGCGGGAAAATCCAAATTAAAATATTAAATTAATATAATGTGACAATATTTAAGAAATTCAGAAAAATCTCCAAAAATACCCAAGGTAGAAAATATCAAAAGGTAGAAAATATCACTCTGAGCAATGATTAGTCTCTAATTTTGCATAATTTTCATCACATTCTCATATTTATTTTATGTAAAATTCTGCTAATAAAACCTTGCTTACTTGATCCTAGGTCCATGGTGTGAAAATGAAGAAGAAGACCTTAAATCACCATTTAATGGGTGATTAAAAGCCTACCAAGTAGCCATTGACTTTGGGAGGAGATTTTGTCAGCCCAGGGCATCAAATCACGAATCCAGGAGGTCAAGTGGATAGGGGACTGACTGGGCGACGCGCTACCCGAAGCCAGGTGCGCGCCGCCCTGGTAGGGTTGCGAAAACGCGGCCCAAACCGCGTTTTCGCTGCCCTATAGGCGCGCGCGCGCCTGCGCTTTGGGCCAGGGGTCGTCCTCCTGGCCCCCTTTCCCCTGATTCCTATAAATACCCCCCCCGGGGCTTCACTTGGGAGATATCCAAAATTAGAGCATTGTTGTAATCTTATTTTTAGGATTGTAGTTATTTTAGTTTCTTCCCTCTTCTAGTTTTAGTTTTAGCCATTAGAGTGAAAGAGAGAGAGAGTGTGTGTAAAAGTTGTATTTGAAGGTGACAAGCTAATACAAGTAACTACTTCTCTTTCTTCTTTCCATTTACTTGTTGTTTTCCATTGATTTTGCAAAGGGGAAAACTTACAAAAAAAAGTGTCGAGGAGCTAAATTAAAAGTATTCTAAAAAGATTACAAGTAGATCTCCTCTGAGATTCTGGATAAGTGTGCTGATAGGAGTCTGATCAGCGCACGACCACTTTGTCCCTTTGACGATGCGATCGATGAGATTCCCTTCTCACCTGGTTCGGGGATCGGAGAACAGAAGGTTGGTAGAACCCTCTTGTTACTTCTCAAATTGCCTTCACTTGGGAATTCCTTCTCGCCTGGTTTCGGAGATTCCTTGAGAAGAAGGTATTAGGGTATCAGCACCCTAATTAGAGAAGCAGTTCTCTGAATTCTCTGAATTCTTGGAAGCAAGAGAATAGGTCTCTGTTTAGCCGTCTCTCTGTTTTTTCAGCCTCCGTGTGTGCTCTCTCGCGTCTGTGCTCTCTGGCTGTGCTCTCTGGTGGGCTATTTATAGGGAGAGTAGGGGTATAATTGTCCCTTAAAAATTTGGAAACAGATTGAGTCAAATCTGTTCAAATCTAGAAAGTAGCCTTACTGCGAGGCTAGAATCAATTTCTGCGAAGCTAGAAGTAGCAGGTAGGTCGATCTCCTGATATGTTTTGATTCTTTCCATATAATTGGAAGATCTCTCCTGATCCTCTTACTCGTTTTAGGAGAGTCAAGAGATTATGGCAAACAACTGCCAAATTTGATCTCAGATTTGATCTTGATTAGATTTGATCTTGATCTTGAATTGATTTGATCTCATCTGGAGATTTAATTGGTCAAAGGTTGACCATAACTGACCCGCAGCGGAGCTGTCACGTCGAGCTCGCAACGGAGCTGGAAGAAGCATATGGCGAAGTCAGAAGAAAGCTCTTCAGCGGAGCTAGATAACATCTGTGGCGAAGCTACCGAACATCCTTCTGCGTGGTTGCGTGTGACTTCGAGCGAAGCTAACTCTCTGCGGAGTTAACTGAGTACTTCAGGCGAAGCTATAAGTTAGCTTCCTGATGGAGCTTTGAACGGCTCCAAGGCGAAGTTGGGCGATCTTAGCCTCTAAGGCGAGGCTATCCCTTTGGGCTCATGTGATGCTAAGTGTGGAGCTAACCTAGGATCTTAGACCTGCTGAGGTCTGTTCAAAGACAATCTGGGCTCACTGTCTGCTTCACTGGATCAGTAGAGTCCAAGTTGCTGCTTTGTCCCTCGGAGATGGGTACAGAACCGGTCGTCAGCTTGTCTGTCACTTGTCTTTTGTAAATGTCAACAAGTTTAGACATTGTTCAAGCCAGTAAGAATCTTGTTTTTTTTAAAGTGTCAACAAGACCCCCTTCAAAGTTTTCGAAAGTCTGCAATGGAATGGTTCAGACTTCGAAATACTTTGAATTGCTTTGATAGGTGGTGTGTGAAGTACGAACGTCGCCATGGTGGTTGAGTTCAGCTTCGCTTTTAATCCTGCTTTGGGATAAATTCGCCGAAGAATTGTGTAGATTCGCGACTCTGGGTAGCTTCGCGTCTGGGTAGCTCCGCGTCCGAGCCTCCGAAGTAGATTCGCTTCAAATTGGTCTTGGAACGTCGTTCCTTTCCCGAGGCCAACAGCCTTTTGGCTTATTACGAGAAGGATTATTTTCTTTCCCGAAGTTGAAATAACTTCTCTTGCATTAACGAGGGAGATCATTCCTTCCTTGCGCATTTTCGAGGGAGACTATTCCCTTTCTCAAGGCTCAGTAAATGCCTTAAATTCACTCGCGCTTCTATGATTTAAGCAGCAGCGGTGCGCTCAGGCCATGAGGCCTATAAATAGGACACTTGAGGTCCTCTGCAGAGAAGCGGTCTGTTCATAACTTCTCTTGATTATATCTAGAGAGATACTCAGATCTCTGAAATAGTGGGGGTGCCCACTCTGGTCATTAATTGGCCAAGAACTGGTGAGTCTCGGTCATCCAGGGACTTTACCAATGAACTGATAACTTTTAGGGAGTTTATCTCCCTTAATTTAGCTTTAACAGCTGCCTTAGGGATTGATTTCCCTTGTTCTTCATTTTGTATCTGACTGATCTGCAGAGAAGGGCTTCAGCGCTATTTCCCAGCTTTCCGGCGAAGCTATCACGTTCACTTGATCAAAGAAAGATCACTGCATGCTTGCCTGCTAAGTTCGCCACATAGGTAAGGATTAAGACTTAGCCTCTTCAAAGTTGAGCCAGTCTTGCCATACAGGTGGGGTCACGACTGCGTCCCTCTGGATCAGTCTGGCTTAGCCGTATAGGCGAGGCTAGGACTTGGCTTTTGCTGAGCTAGCCCATCATCACTGTGCAAGCGAGGCTATCCTCTGCTTAATTGAATCTGAAATCCATCCCTAAATTGCAACTGAATCGGATATAAATTGCTTCGCCCCAAAGAATTTGCCTTAGCGTTTCACTTTTGCAGCTTCTCCTTTGACTTACTGCTAACTTGTTTCAGTTTGCATTGCAGTGAGCTATATTCGCCAGTCTTTTGACTTAATGAAAGAGACCAAAAAGTTGCCTCTTGCTTTTCCAATTGAAACTTTAAATCCCAAGCAGGAGGAACAACTGGGGCAGCTAATGTGTGTTCCCAGAAGAGGTTGGCAGTCGCTTATCCGAGATGATCCACTTCGAGGCGGGGCTGGTAGTCGCTTATCCGAGATGATCCACTTCGGGAAAGCGGACGTCACCTGTAAGGTCTCGGATCCTTTGCCAATTTTCATCAAAGAAGATCCAGCCTTCTGGTGGCAACCGGTCCTTTGCCAATTTTCATCAAAGAAGATCCAGCTTCTTGAGGCAGAATCTGCCATTATGCGAAGGATTATGACCTTGTGCAGGAGGAAGGCCTTTCGTGTCCAGTTGGTTTGGCTTGGAAGTAGATAGGACCACTTGTATGCCTTTGGAGCAATGACTCGGTTGTACGAAAGATAACCTTGATGTAGTAGTATCAATGTATCTTCCCTTTTGAATCAATAAAAGTTTATTTTCTGCTTATCTGCTTTGTTTCTCCTTCTTTTGATTCGAGGACACCTGAAGTGGATTGACGGGGCCAAACTTCATGCGAAGTCAAAGACAGAATCCTATCTGAATCAGGATGAGCTTCCAGCGAAGCAGCATAAAGTTTCTGCGAAGTTCGGGCTGTGCTTTTAGCGGATCTAAGGCATATTTTTTTTCTTTTTTTTGTTTTAGCAAAGTTATTGATGCGTCGCGCTAAGTCAGCACTAGACTCACGACGGAGTTAGTCCTTAGTAGGGCTGAAGCAGCGCTTCTTGGGAAGGCGCTTTAGGCGCCGTTTCAAATTAATTTGAAACGACTGCCTGCGCTCCTTTCGAGAAGGCGTCATTTAGGCAACCATCAGCCTATAAAAGCCTGATCGGGCTGAAAGAGAAGGCATCACTTCACTTTGGATTTTCAGAGCACTACAGGCCCTTTCTTCTTCTTTCTTCTTCATTTGAGAATCCAAGAACTTTTTCAGTTCTTCAATGTCTCCCAAAAGACGAGCAGGAAAAGAGGTCGCAACCTCTACGACGGAGGGTCCTTCTCCTCCTCCAGTCATCGAACGACCGATCGCTGGTAGGGATCTTTCCCTTTTGATCAGAGATTTTTATCTCTCTCTTAAAGCCAATTTCTGGTTATCTTTTGATGAACCCAGAACGATCAATCATGATCTGGTGATCTTAGGGAGTTCAATTCCCTGAATTTCCCTTGATTTCTTGATTGGGAATCTCAGAACCGAAGGGTCTCTTCTTCAAGCTTCCAGGCGAAGCTATCCCTTAGGCGGTTCACATCCTGTTGAATGACAGGGTGCGAAGCTAGCCTTTGGAGTGTAACTGAAAAGGACCTTAGTGCCCTTAAAATAATTTTTAGGCAGCAGTACCCTTCGGACGAAGTTAGCCCCTGGGGCTTTGTTGCGTCCTGTTGTCCGAGGTCAAGCTTCCAGAGCGAAGCTAATACTTGAATATTTTCCTGCCTCCTGCCTTCGTGTGGAACGCGGAGTTAAGCTGCAGCTGCGAAGCTTATCTTCGGGGCGAAGCTATCATTAGGCCAGCTTCGCTCGGAGAGCGAGGCTATGCCTTAACAAAAATTACATTCTTGTTTTAGCCCTTGTTTGGCTGATGAACTAATCATAGTTTCTCCTTGTTCTTGCAGTACACTATACTCCTGGTCCTCTGAACAGTCTCTTTGGCACAGCCAGGGGGCTAGATGGCAACGTCAACCTGCAGTTTCAAGGGCAGGCTTCACTATTCAGCGAGCGAAGCTCTCCTGCTCGGGATACACTTCTTCATACTGGGGATCAGCGCACCATGAGGAGCATCTTAACTACTGCTCCCCTTGAAGATTCTGACCGAAGAATTTATCAGAAGCCTGGCTTCATGTTCGGAGATGTAGCGCCAGATAATGATCGCCAGCTGCTAGCCGGAGAGGGGCAGTGGATTTTCAAATTGGATGGTGAGAAGTTCTATCTCTCATCTAGCAAGCGGCATTTTCCCTTGTCCTTCTTTCAATGCGTGACGAGGGCTCGGAAGATGCAGTGGCAAGTGAGTCGGACTACTGAATCTGTTCACGTAGGAAAGTTGATAATTCTCTCTCCCGGTTACACAAGGACGGGTCCTCCTCGCTGCATATTAGGTCTCCATCCTGGGAACGTACTTCCGGACATCCCAGTGGGAGAAAACCCTGCTGTGGCGCAGACCTTTGGGAATCAATTTTTTAAGGTTCATGGCAACTATCCAGCCACTGATTTCAGGACTCCAGGATGGATTCACCTTCCCAAGGCATGGTGGAGGGACTTGACCCTATACGTCCTTGCTCATTTTGAGGAGGATCTGGAGAGGTTGAGGCTTTATGAGGCCGTCAGGGCGACCTGTTATGGCATTCAGATGAGCGTAGCGAACTTTTACGCCATCTTTGAGTTATACTGCCTGGCTACAGGGACCTTCTTCACCCCTGTTGGTGAATTGGGTATGGCTCTGCACGAGATGTGGGAAGTCTCTGCTCTTCCTTTGGGATCTCTTCCATACGAAGAATATTTCCCGTGTGAGGCGGAATTGGCACTTCTGGAGAAGCAGGAGCCCGCTTTACTTGAGGCCTACCGGGAATTGATGTGCCACCTCTACATTTGCTCCAGTATGCATGGGAGCCACAAAGGAACTTCATGCAGTTTGAAAAGCTGGGGAAATTATTTGTTCCCTAACATGAAAAATACTCCTGAAGCGGCTCATTGTGGAGTTGCTGATGAAGACATCTTTCGCCGGATGCAAGAGCATTCTCAAGGGGATCTAATTCTGGAAGAAGATGATGGCCCCTATGAGAAAGGCGATATTCTTCGGAGTTTTCACCACCAGGCTCGTCAGCCGACGTCCCGGAAGGCACTTCCGGCTGGTTTCTTGACGGTCTAATGAAGAGATGCGTGGTGCCATCTTCATCTGGCAATGTCATTCATCCGACTGTCTTGTTGCTTGCTGTTCGTCTAGTCCATGGTCGTTCTCTTGGACTCCTTCCAGCCATGGTGTGCTGTATTCAGAGAGGCCTTCGTGTATTGACAGAGGCTTTCTGTAGGCCACCAACGACGAAGCGGGGAAAGGGGACTATTTTGCCCTGCGACGGACCGAACCCCAGAATAGGTTTGCCATATACTTATCTAATGGCATGGTTCGCCCTCCACTGTCCTTCTATCATCCAAGCCGGAGAGGAGCCCCCAGAAGGTGTTCGAATGGCGCTTCTTCGTCGATTCGAGGGATGTTCATGGTCGAAGACTTATGTGGCTGCGGCCCGTAAGCTGCTGTGCCGTCATGACGTCTATAGCCTTTTCTGATGCTTCCCCTACATTCGCGATGCAGGCTATGGTGAAGAATTCAAGGATGTGGGAGAAGGGCAGACGTCATTGAGTCGGGGAGTCTTCGAATGGCTGGTTAGCATCCGGCCATCACACTTGTTGTATAGAAGCGGGGACACCTGTTACCTGGAGCCCTATGTTCCGAATCGGTTTGCCTGCCAGTTTGGGTATGACCAACTGTATGTAGGTAATCCAAATAGCAACCTGGCCTTCATGGGGAGTCTCATCGATGGAGCTCGTGTCTGGCGGTTCTTCATTGCTGGCTGTACTGAGGCGCGACTGTGCACGCCGCTAAGGACTCCGAACCTTCTGACGACCCTTGGATTCTGCCAGTGGTATAGAACTTCAAACTTCACACCCACTGGATTTTCTATTAATTCCTCTGGTGTGAAGTTAATCTCTCAGCGGCTGAAGCGGAAGGTCACTGAGAAGGGCGAGGGTAAAAGGGTCCGCGTTCCAGACCTCGGAGAATTCATTGTTGTTGATGATAATGTAGCCTCAGATGCAGGAAGTCCTCGTTTTGAAGCGGATACGGGTGTTGAGGCTCCAACAGCTGCTTCTGGTGGGGTGGGCACGGCCCCCGTGGAACACGTTGATGTGGAAGAAGTGGAGGAAGAAGATCCTGACGTCCACTTCAAGCGAAAGCGGGAAGGTGGATCTCGTAGGAAGAGGGTAGTGAAGAAGCCTCGTCGCTACGCTCCTACAGTTGTTGCAGAGGGTGAATTATCCGCAGCGCCTCCTCCTCCTGTCCCATTAGTCATTAAGTTGTCGGCTCCCAGGCCGACTACTGGTAAAGCTGCTCTGGACCCGGGTAAGATCAGCTCTGTTCCTGTAATATACTTCTTATGTGTTCCATGTGGCTCACTGTTTACTTTATGCTTTAGGAACTGAGGCGGTGAGAAGCCCGCGAGCTGAGGCTGTCGGAGAACAAGGGGAGCATTATGATCCCTTGTTCACTTATAGAGAAGGCGATGAAGCTGGCTATTTCGCCATCTCGAAAGAGTCTAGAGGTGATGCGGCTGATGTAGGGCCTTCGGGCATTGGGACTTCAAAAGGAAGTCCCGTAGCTTCTAGCTCTTTTGGGTGGACCACGGAGGGTTCGGCAAGCGAAGGCGGGCCGGCCATTCATGTTGACTCCGCCAAAAAATTTTCAATGGAGCCTGCAGGGACTGAAGCAGCTGTCAAGACGATTGAGGCGTCATTATCTTTTGGTACTGTTTTGACCTTTTGGCTCCTGCTATTTATTATCCCTTACTCAAACAAAGTCTTGTTGTAGGTATTCCGCCTTTGGGTGCATCGACTTCAAGAGAGCCAACCCGTCTTCCTGGGGGAATCAGGAGTGAAGTAAGTACTTCGATCGCGACGGATGCTGCTGAGTTGGATGCTTTGTATCACGACCTGCCCTCTTATCAGCCTGAACCAGCCAGAGGAGATAAAATTGAGGGCACGGTAGTCATGGAACCAACCTCGCTTCTAGTTTATCAGTGAGCGAGATGCCATTGGTTTCGCCAGCACCGCCTATCTTGCCAGGCGCGGAGCTGAAGGTGATTACCAGTCCTACTTCTCCAACATTGGTGGTTGAGCCAGCTCTCCCGAAAATTGTCACTAGTCCTACCTCGGTCGTGGCTAGTGTACTGGTTTCAATGAGGACTCCTCCAAGATCACCGACGACCTCTCATGTTGCTGCAGCCAGTGCTTCTACTATTCCTTCCACATTAGTGTCAATAAAGCCGGTGGAAACTCTGTCTTCAGGGGCTGCTTGTTTGCCAGGAGTTATTGAGGCCGAGAACGAATTTGTGGCTGAGTTAGTCGATAGCTTTTATAAGAGCTTGAAGTGATTCATTGCTTTGATCTTGAAGGGCTCGACTACCTCATTCTCTGCTTTAAAGGTGGTCCTCTCCCGGAGCATTGACAGTATTCGAGACTTTAGAGGGGATGACCAGGCCGCTGCATTGGAGCTTCTGGTGGACCGACTTGAGGGGGATGTGGACGAATGGCGCCGTCTTAGCCATTCAGATCTGGAGTCTTCAGTTAACGAGTAGCTTGCGCATCTTGTTGTTCAGATGCATGAAGCTCATCTCGCCGCTCAAGAAGCTGCTAAGGCAATTTCTTCTGATTTGAAATCCTTGGAAACAAGGAAAGTAGAGCTCGGGGATGCCATAGATGCTTCTAGCAGTGCTCTTCTTGACGCTGAGGATAAAATTGAAAAGGCCAAGGAAATGATCAGGAAGGCTAATCTTATTTTGTCCAAGGTTGAACCAGTGCGTCTTGAAGAGACTGGCCGGCTCGAACAGCTTAAGGCCCAGAATGACGAAGTCTTGCGGTAAGAGCTAGCTCAGAGGGCAACCTTGGTTGAAGTTAAAGCTCGCTTAGCCCAGACGGCGAGCTTTAATGAGGCTAAGTTGAGGTTGCAGGCGCTTATCAGGGCTGCTGAAGAGAGGAAGACAAGGCTGGCCACTCTTGAAGGACGAATCAAGTCTTATGAAGCACCATTGTAACTTATAATCTGTGCATTCATGTAACCCCCTTTTGGAACCAATAAAGAATGATTTTATTTTGACTCCCCTGTTGCATTTTCAACTTATTTCATCTTCTGAATTCTCGCTTTCAAGTTGTATTGTAGCTGATTTGTCACATACATTGCATTTATGTTGTCACTTTACCACACTTGTTTGCTAATAAATGATATTAATAAGTGTTTTTTTTTCTTTGCTAAATGTAGGCCCAAATGCTCAAAGGAATAAAAGAAGAACAAGCCTAAAAGCCCACTTTATTCTGAATTAATTCAGAATAAATTCGAAGTGAAGAAATCTGGGCTATATCTTGGCATATCAAGGGGTTGAGAAAAACTCTCCTTGAATCGAGGAATCGAAGCTAGAAAATTAAAAGTCGATTCAGTCAGCGGTTGAAGAAGCAACAAGAAAACCAGCAGGAGATAGAGCCCCACTTCAAACCAGGAGCCACCCCCCTCTTGATGTGGCCACCTGGCCACACTAATGCCGCAAAAACGCGGCAAAAGCCGCGTTTTTGCGGCAATCCTGGGAGTTACAGGGAGCGTGAACTCTCCCGACCTCCCCGGGATCTTGGTGGTTGGGTTTTCTTCCTATAAAAGGCCATATTGTGCACTGAAATGAGAGGACCATGCAGAGATAGGACTTAGCCAAGCTTTTCATTTCTAGGTTTAGGTTTTTAGCCTTTCTTTTTATGTAATTTTAGTTTTCATTTATGTAATTCAGAGGAGATCGACTTTCATCGAAGAACAAGACTGAAGCTTGAGCTGGAGTGACACCGGTGTAAGACTTATTTCTTTTCTTTGATTGTAATGAAATCGAATCGATGTTCTTTTTGTGTTTGTACTTCTTTTTAGTCTTCTCCTTCTTCTTCTTTTCTATTTTACTTTTCTTTTTCGTACAATCGTCTTCCAAGTGAGTCTAAAAGCATCGAAAGAGCCTTGCCATTGCGAGTGCCACCGATAGCTCATGACGATGGAATAGAGTCTCTCTCTGTATCATTTCATTCTTGAAGTAGTCTTGATGATGTAATGTGGACGAAGACCAATACTCAAATCTTATGGGCTATGCGCTGAATGCCTCCACTCAAGGTAAAATCGTCGCTGAAGACTCAAGGTAAGCTTTTGACGAAAAGAAGGTAATCAATTGTTTTTATTTCTTTTCTTTCATTTCTGTAAATTAAAACACAATACCTATTCTAAATCATCCTTTTCACCTCCTTGTCGCTTTCTTTCGCCGTTTTCTGATTTTTCCACCCTCTTCATCTTTCATATTCTTCTAACTTTAACTATAACTTTCTTTTCTTTTTCTTAACTTTAAAAACAGAGAAGAATTTTCTTATATTCATAACGATTTCAATAAAAACTGTAAAGCTTCCATCGCAAACCCTCCTTGTGGATCACGACCCGCATAGCCACTTACTATAGCGGAAGAATTGAGCACTTGCACATCTCCTTTCTTAAATTCTATAATCTCGTATTTTTTGTGCAGGTTTAGCATCAATCAAATTTTGGCGCCGTTGCCGGGGAGGGTAACATGTTTTTTATTGAAATCTGAAATTTTTTTTTTTTGAAATCTGAATTTTTTTTTAGAACTAAACGAATTTTCTTCTTTGTTGCAGGTTCAGGGCAAGCAAAGCTAAAATTTAAGGTTGCAGTAACATATAAGTGGCCTTGGGCCTTTGTTATAGAAAGCAGAGACCACGGGCCCTCTGAATTGCCGCATTTCCACGACAAAAGCCGCGGATCCGCGGCAAGGACGAGTTGACTACTAACAGATTTTTGCAGGGCTGCTAGCTTTGCAAATTATAGTTTTCTGCAATTATTTATTTCTTATATGCCATCACAAAAACCTGCTAATAATCAACAGTAAAAAGTTTGTTGCAAAAGTTAAAAATTGATTAGACGTTTGCATTTTAGGCACGCGTTCTTTTCAATTCATTTATTTTTTTTTACTGTTGAAGAGTGCTGGAGACAAGGTATGTAAGCATAGCATATAGCATAAGAAACATTCTTGGGTGATATTTGCTTTTGAATGTTACTTTCTTTATCTTGCACACCTTGCACAAAATCATCTTAAGGGCACTAACCCATAACAAGATAAGGTGGGGATTTAATCACCCTTCCTTAGCCCAAAAATCACATTCCAAGCACTCACTAACCCAAGCCTAATTTAATAAAAAGTAGACGTTGGCCCTAGGGACATCTCGGACTCATTTAGGAGATTATCCTAAGGGGGAAAAATGTTGGAATCTAACTCCTGCAAAATCAGTGTCTAGGAAAGGGATTGAGGGCCGAAAGCCCGAAGGTTGGTGGTTATTTAATTAAGGAACGTCTTTGACGGAAAACCTCCCACCAACCTTGCCCTGACCTGGCTGATTAGCTTGTGGTTAAAGTCTACATTAGACCTCCCGTGGACAGTCTAACCAGTTAGGAGTCGTCTAGGTCCTAAGTCTACCCTAACTTAGGCTAGAATTTTTTCTTTTTTTTGTTTGTTTATTTGTTTGTTTTTCTTTGTTTGTATTCTATTGTGTGATATGGACTATAATAATAATTTTTTCAACTACAATAATAATCCATATTACACACCGGCTTCATTTTCGGATATTACCAACCCGGCATATCATAACTTTGACCAACCTAGTGTGCCAGATTGGTCTTATCCGAATCAATATGACCCATACCCCCCCATCTAATAACTATAATTTCCATAATGATTTCAACTCTTCACCGAGTCAGTGGGTATTCACCTCCCCCGAGCATAATTTCCAACCACCTTGCCCTCCTTCTCCACCCAGTCCACATTATGTTCAAGATTCATACTCAGTTCCACCCATCCAAAATAGGAAACCATCAATTTTGGAACGGAGTATGCGTGAGTCCAAACACAAATCCCAAAATCTGATGGACTCACAATTTCAATACCACTTCCAAGACAACTCTTCATCTTTTCATCAAAACAATGAACCCATCAATTATGAAAAGATGCTAGAAGCCATGACTCATGCTCAAAATGCTAGAAATCGTGACATAGATATGATGGTCGAATCTCTACGTTCCCACCGTCCTGATGTCACTTACCATTCTGTTAGAGCCAAAGAGTCATATTGTTTTGGAAATCAAGATTCTATTTCAGAACAACCATGTGAACTTACCCAAACTCCACATGATAGTGATAGTTTGGCTAGTTTTCCTTGACCTGAAATAGAACTTGAAAATGATTATGATCCTGAACCCCAACTTAGTGATTCAATTCCATTTCCTGATTCGATTATAACTCCGGTATCTTCACCTGATTTCGATCTTTTCCCCGAGTCAACATTGGATCCTGTACTAATCCATAATGAAATTGAATCACCCATCTGTGAGGATCATATTGAACTTGACCAATTATACACTCTTGAAGATCCTATTGACAAATTGGCAAGTTCTCAATTTTTTGATATTGAAGTCAATGAGATATGTGACCTAGATTCTCATATCTGTGATCCAGTTCAACTTTCTGAATCAATCTTGACTCCTGTTGTGTTACCAAACTTGAGTAATGTTTTAGAGTCAGTTTTGATTCCTCCACCTATCATTCATGAACTGGAATCACCCACATTAAGTCACATTCCATTATTAGAAAATACATGTGGACTGGAGTTTCAATTTCTTGACTTGGACCCATTTTTGAACCTATTTCGACTCCTGAACCTTTACTTGACTTAAGTCACCTTCCTGAGTCGTTATTAGTTCCTGTCCTTCCTGAGTCCAAGTCAATTGTTCTATCATTTCATACTCCATTCTGGGACGAGGTGGTTGACAAATTTGACTCCGAAATCAATTATGGAATTTGGAAATTAGATGGGGTCAAATATTTAATAAAAATCCTTAATGGATTTATCTTTTTAGTGGGTCATATTAAAGATAGTGCTGGTGGGTTCCTTCGAGACCCAAGAAAAGTGGATTGGGCCATGTTTCGTGGACCAATCAGACCACCACCGGAACCACCACCTTAAGGTAACATTTTCCTTCCCTTTCGTCTTTTTCATGCATCTATGCATTAATTCATACATTGAGGACAATGCATGAGATAGGTGTGGGGGAGGGTCTAACATAACTTTTCTTTTTTTTTCTTTAAAAAACAAAAAAAAAAATAACACTTTTCTTTACTTTTAAAAACTTTTTGAAAAATAGAAACAATATTTTGACTTATCTTTGTAAGAAATTAAGTTAATTTTAAGGAATAGGAAAATCCAAATTAGGATTTCTTATACTTGGTCAAAATAAGATTATTTGTTTGATTTATAGAGTTAGGAAGATAATTTGTCAAAGTAATTTAGTCTTGATCTTTACCTTGATGAAATATGCACACTTCATACACTTACACACTTAGGGTTCAAAAACAAAGATTCTTATGCCTTATAAAATATATATATATATAAAAAAAAATGAATAAGTCTAATTATTGATTAGCTAGGTGCTTTGGCCTAAGCAAGCCTTAGTATTTATGCGAAAGATAATTAGATAAGTTTGAGAAAAAAAATGATGAATAAATCTAATTATTGATTAGCTAGGTGCTTTGGCCTAAGCAAGCCTTAGTATTTATGCGAAAGATGATTAGATCCTCTGATTAAGCTGGGTATTTGTGCCTAATAAAGCATAAGTATTTACGCCTAAAAGGGATTCATATAATAAAGTCCTTAGTTTTGTGGCCTTGTTTGCTCGAGTCCTTAAGTCCTAGGGGTGTCTTCTCACCTGGTGCCCTAAGACCGTTTGGTTTGGGAGTCATCGATTAGAGGCTCGTTACATGGGCAGATTAGAAAGCCTAATAGAACTAAGGAATAATACCACAAAAAAAAGTATATATATAAATAAATAAGGCATAAGAGTTAGAGTTAATGAACCCTTAGTCAAATTTCACAGTCACAAGGTGCATATGACTTAGGGTAAAGTAATAGACTAGATGAGAAGTACAATTTGACTCCTTACTTTGATTGATAACAAATTTTGAATAGAGACTAAGTTTAGGAATGAAAAATTCGGGTTTCCTATAACTTATAGATTGCTTAGATCTTACAATCATATTTCAAATATTTTTCTCTTTCAAAATGCTTTTCGAAAATACTAACTCTTTATTTCCCTTTCTTTATGGATTTTGTGGGTGCAATCCGCTGAAAACCCTCACGAGACAAAACTCGTCCTCTAGGGGTGACCTAGAGGTTTAACGGCTTGTTGCACATGCTCAGTGCAATCGAGTGACCTGCGAAAGTGGTCTAATAATTGATTCGAGTTAGTCTAGTGTCTTGCTCGAGGGCGAGCAAAAGATAAGTGTGGGGGTGTGATTTGTCACATACATTGCATTTATGTTGTCACTTTACCACACTTGTTTGCTAATAAATGATATTAATAAGTGTTTTTTTTCTTTGCTAAATGTAGGCCCAAATGCTCAAAGGAATAAAAGAAGAACAAGCCCAAAAGCCCACTTTATTCTGAATTAATACAGAATAAATTCGAAGTGAAGAAATCTGGGCTATATCTTGGCATATCAAGGGGTTGAGAAAAACTCTCCTTGAATCGAGGAATCGAAGCTAGAAAATCAAAAGCCGATTCAGTCAGCGGTTGAAGAAGCAACAAGAAAACCAGCAGGAGATACGAGCCCCACTTCAAACCAGGAGCCACCCCCCTCTTGATGTGGCCACCTGGCCACACTAATGCCGCAAAAACGCGGTAAAAGCCGCGTTTTTGCGGCAATCCTGGGGAGTTACGGGGAGCGTGAACTCTCCCGACCTCCCGGGATCTTGGTGGTTGGGTTTTCTTCCTATAAAAGGCTATATTGTGCACTGAAATGAGAGGACCATGCAGAGATAGGACTTAGCCAAGCTTTTCATTTCTAGGTTTAGGTTTTTAGCCTTTCTTTTTATGTAATTTTAGTTTTCATTTATGTAATTCAGAGGAGATCGACTTTCATCGAAGAACAAGACTGAAGCTTGAGCTGGAGTGACACCGGTGTAAGACTTATTTCTTTTCTTTGATTGTAATGAAATCGAATCGATGTTTTTTGTGTTTGTACTTCTTTTTAGTCTTCTCCTTCTTCTTATTTTCTATTTTACTTTTCTTTTTCGTACAATTGTCTTCCAAGTGAGTCTAAAAGCATCGAAAGAGCCTTGCCATTGCGAGTGCCACCGATAGCTCATGACGATGGAATAGAGTCTCTCTCTGTATCATTTCATTCTTGAAGTAGTCTTGATGATGTAATGTGGACGAAGACCAATACTCAAATCTTATGGGCTATGCGCTGAATGCCTCCACTCAAGGTAAAATCGTCGCTGAAGACTCAAGGTAAGCTTTTGACGAAAAGAAGGTAATCAATTGTTTTTATTTCTTTTCTTTCATTTCTGTAAATTAAAACACAATACCTATTCTAAATCATCCTTTTCACCTCCTTGTCGCTTTCTTTCGCCGTTTTCTGATTTTTCCACCCTCTTCATCTTTCATATTCTTCTAACTTTAACTATAACTTTCTTTTTCTTTTTCTTAACTTTAAAAACAGAGAAGAATTTTCGCTTATATTCATAACGATTTCAATAAAAACTGTAAAGCTTCCATCGCAAACCCTCCTTGTGGATCACGACCCGCATAGCCACTTACTATAGCGGAAGAATTGAGCACTTGCACATCTCCTTTCTTAAATTCTATAATCTCGTATTTTTTGTGCAGGTTTAGCATCAATCAGTAGCCCTTTGAGAAAATAGTCCTTACTGGACTAAAAGATGAGACCTGGCTATCTGCCAGTTCAGAGGTCGCAATGACGTAACCGATTGAGAAGCCACCAGGCTCAAAATTTTGTCGTATAATGACAAAGAAATAGTCCTTGCCGAACTGAAAGATGAGACTTGGCTATCTGCCGGTTCAGAGGTCGCAATGACATAACCGATTGAGAAGCCACCAAGCTCAAAATTTTGTCGTATGATGACAAAGAAATAGTCCTTGTCGGACTGAAAGATGAGACTTGGCTATCTGCCGGTTCAGAGGTCGCAATGACATAACCGATTGAGAAGCCATCAAGCTCAAAATTTTGTCGTATGATGACAAAGAAATAGTCCTTGCCGGACTGAAAAATGAGACTTGGCTATCTGCCGGTTCAGAGGTCGCAATGACATAACCGATTGAGAAGCCATCAAGCTCAAAATTTTATCGTATGACGACAAAGAAATAGTCCTTGTCGGACTAAAAGATGAGACTTGGCTATCTGCTGGTTTAGAGGTCGCAATGATATAACCGATTGAGAAGCCACAAAGCTCAAAATTTTGTTGTATGATGACAAAGAAATAGTCCTTGTCGGACTGAAAGATGAGACTTGGCTATCTACCGGTTCAGAGGTCGCAATGATATAACCGATTGAGAAGCCACCAAGCTCAAAATTTTATCGTATGATGACAAAGAAATAGTCCTTGTCGGACTGAAAGATGAGACTTGGCTATCTGCCGGTTCAGAGGTCACAATGACATAACCGATTGAGAAGCCACCAAGCTCAAAATTTTGTATGGGATTTGAAAGGAATTGTCAGAGGTATATTGTTAACGTGACAACCTGAAAAGTCCACTAAAGACTGATTAGGACTCAGGAACTTGCTGGGGGGCTAGGAAATGAATTCCATAGAAGATCATATGTCAGAGGTGTAATGTTAACGTGACAAAAAGAACTTCGTAGGGATTCGGAAAAAACGAGGAGATCACTGTCATAGGTTTTATGTTAACTTAACAGCGAAATGGATGCCAGAGGTATACTGTCAAACATAGCATGAAAAGGTCTCATTTTCGTTGCAAAAAGCGAGGAGATCACTATCATAGGTTTAATGTTAACTTAACAGCGAAATGGATGCCAGAGGTATACTGTTAAACATAGCATGAAAAGGTCTCATTTTCGTTGCGAAAAGCGAGGAAATCACTGTCATAGGTTTAATGTTAACTTAACAGCGAAATGGATGCCAGAGGCATACTGTTAAACATAGCATGAAAAGGTCTCGTTTTCGTTGCCAAAAGTGAGGAGATCACTGTCATAGGTTTAATGTTAACTTAACAGCGAAAT
Source organism: Agave tequilana (assembly GCA_038442645.1). NCBI lineage: Eukaryota > Viridiplantae > Streptophyta > Magnoliopsida > Asparagales > Asparagaceae > Agave > Agave tequilana. Next base: position 65,778 of record JAVJIF010014635.1, on the reverse strand, counting down.
GGATGTCAGAGGTATACTGTTAAACATAGCATGAAAAGGGGTCTCGTTCTCGCAGAGAGAAACGAGAAAAATCACTGTCATAGGTTTAATGTTAACTTAACAGCGAAATAGATGCCAGAGGTATACTGTTAAACATAGCATGAAAAGGTCTCGTTTTCGTTGCGAAAAGCGAGGAGATCACTGTCATAGGTTTAATGTTAACTTAACAACGAAATGGATGGAAGGATCTTTATATGTGGTCTTACCATTCCATGGATGAGAATTGGTAAGTGATTTTGGAGAGGGAATCAAATGGGAACAGGTCCCTTAGAATTTTTAGCAAATCCTCAGCTGTCAACGGGTTTGATATGCCTTTACCAACTACCGTTTGAGTCGGGCTAGCCATGCTATTCCCCTCAGCATGATGAGTTATCGAGGACTTATGTTGGGCTTAAAGGCCAACATTTTCCTCTATCCTTAACCGTTAAGGTGTTGGATCATGTGGTTAGTGCATGTAATCTTGATTCTCCTTTGAGACAACCAGTGTATGACCAGGTTCCTACTGGTTTATGGTTGTATGATCTCGTTTGGAGGAAGAGAGAGGGCTCTTTCTGTTGTACCTTGGATTTGAAGGTCTTGATCAGAGGTGTAATGTTAACTTGATCATGAGAAGGATCCTTAATCAATGATAATACTTCTTTAAGAACTTGTCATTGATCGGCATCATGAGTAAATCACCATCTGAAGTCATAAGGCGATATGCTCCGTTTGAATAGACTGTTTCTATTACAAACGGTCCCTCCCATTTGGGCTGAAATTTGCTTTTGGTTTTGTGTGTCACGATCATTGGTCGTCTGATGACTAAAACCAAATCTCCTTTCTGAAAGACTCTTTGTTTGACTTTCTTGTTGAAGGCTTTTGAGATTCGAGCTTGATACAACTCGATGTGCTGCTGAGCTTGTAACCGCTTCTCATCTAAGGCTTCGAGCTCTTGAAGATGCAATCGATCATTGTCTTCTGATGTGATCTTAGTCATTAAAGCGACTCGCAATGACGGCATCTGGATTTCTAACGGTATGAGTGCTTCACACCCGTATACCAGGGAAAATGACGTATTGCCTGTCGGGGTCCGAACCGTGGTTCGGTAAGCCCAAAGACATTCACCAAGCTTTTCGTCCCAATCTCGCTTATTCGAGGAGACGAACTTTTTGAGTAACTTAATGATTGTCTTGTTGAATGCTTCCGCCAAGCCATTAGCGGTAGGATTATAGGCAGCTGAAGTCACATTCTGAATTCGGTATTTATCGCAGAATCGATAGAATACCTGGCTTATGAATTGGGGACCGTTATCATGGATGATCCGCCTAGGGACACCAAATCGATTGATGACATGGTGTTTAATAAAATTAACCACATTGGAAGTTTTAACTTCGACCAGTGGTATAGCTTCTGCCCATTTTGAAAAGTAATCGGTTATTGCCAGGATAAACCGGTGACCTTTTGTTGAAGAGGGGCTGATTGGCCCTACGACATCGATTCCCCATGCTTTAAATGGCCATGAAGCAACAGTTGGATGGAGCAATTCTGAGGGCTGATGTATGAAGTCTGCATGGATTTGACATGCTTTACACCTTCGTGCATATTGGATGGCATCGGCTATTATGGTTGGCCAATAATATCCGAGCCTATGCAATCTGTCTTTAAGTTTTGGACCAGGATGATGAGCTCCGCATATGCCGTCGTGTGCTTCTTTAAGCACTTCCTGTGCCTCTGAATTAGAAAGGCAACGGAGGAGGACACCGTCATATGAACGACGGTAAAGTGTCTTCAGAGTTGGATCGTAGTAAAAACGGAGAGACCTTCGTCTGATAGATGCCGCTTCTTTAGGATTGTTTGGCAGCAGACCATGTAGAGAATAGTCGATGAAAGAAAATCGCCAATCTCTCGGCTCCAGATCCGTCGAGATATTATAGACCTCTGGTTCTTAACATATGTTTAGAGCAGACAAGGTGTCGAGTCGCCAATGTGAGGTGATACTCGGTGTCGACTGGCAGGGCTAGCGTTGTTGCTAATGCAGCAAGAGCATCTGCTTTAGCATTCTGAGATCGAGATACATGTCCGATGTAAAAGCCATCAAATAGACTAGCCAATTCGATGACTGTGTGGTAATAAGGCACCAAGTCTTCATGGCGGACCTCATACTCGCCTTTAACCTGATTGATGATCAGTTTTGAATTGTCGTAAGCTTCAAGGTAGCGTACCCCCATTCCGTGGGCGAGCTGAAGACCGATGAGTAGAGCATTATATTCCGCTGCATTGTTGGAGCATGATTCCGTCAGAGAAAATGCTCTAGGAAGGACATGATTCTGTGGAGAGATAAACACAACCCCCACGCCGGCAATGATCCTGCCTTTAGGGCCTATTCGTGATGCTCCATCAAAGAACATTTGCTAAACTTCATCCTCTGAGATTACATTGGACTCGAAGACTTCATCTGGAATATCTTCATGAAGTTTTGAGTGCTCCGGAACTGGATGAGCAGCCAAGAACTCTGTAAGGGCCTGGCCTTTAACCGCCTTTTGAGGGATAAAGATCATGTCGTATTGAGACAAAAGAAGCGCCCATTTAGCTAATCTTGAATTTAATGATCCTGGCTTCGTTATGAGAAGACACAAAGGATTCACTCTGAAAATGACATGTATGGTTTGGCCGACCAAATAATGTCGTGTCTTCTGAACGGCAAAGACAAGAGCTAAGAACTCCTTCTCAATAGGATTATAGCGAGATTCCGCTCCTATCAGAGTCCTGCTCAGATAATAAATGGTCTGTTCGTGACCATTGTCGTCTTTTTGAGCAAGCAGGGCACCAAGAGAATGGTCCATAGCTTTCACATAAAGCAAGAATGGTTTCCCTGATGTGGGTGCTACTAAGACTAGAGGTTTTGTGAGATATGTCTTGATATCCTCATAAGCTTCCTGACAAGCTTGATCCCGCGCCCTTTTTCATGAGTCGGGTGAACGGTTGACAGCGGCCCGAGAGATTTGCGATGAATCTTCTAATATAAGCCAGTCTACCTTGCAAGCCTCTAAGCTCTTTGAGGTTCCTCGGTGGATGCATGTCCCGAATGGCTTTGACTTTGTTCGGGTCAAGATGAGTTCCTTTTGATGTAACAATAAGCCCAAGGAACTTGCCACTCGAAACTCCCAAGAAGGATTTTGTCAGATTCATCTTCAGCTGATGAGCCCGCATTATGCCGAACATGGTTCTTAAGTCACGAAGATGGTCATTCTTATTGTGGCTTTTGACAGCAATGTCGTCGACATAGCATTCTACTGTTTTTCGGAGATGATCGCAGAAGATTGTACTCATTGCCCGCTGATAGGTTGCTCCGGCGTTCTTCAGCCCGAAAGGCATTACAGTGTAACAGTATACCCCCAATGGCGTTCGGAACGAAGTATGCTTCTCGTCGTCGGGATACATCTTAATCTGGTTGTACCCTGAAAAGCCGTCCATAAAAAACATTCTTTCAAATCCACAGGTATTGTCAATCATGACATCGGTGATGGGCAGTGGGAATTCGTCTTTAGGACAAGCTGTATTGAGATCACGGTAGTCGATGCAGATCTGAATTTTCCTGTTCTTCTTGAGGACGGGTACGATATTAGCAACCCAATCTGGATGCTGTTCTTCCCGTATGAAGCCACATGCAACGAGCTTATGAATTTCGACTTCAATAGCCTCCATAATGTTTGGGCAAAACCGACGTTATTGCTGCTTGACTGGCTTGGCGTTAGGTTTGATATTTAGACGATGCATGGCTACTTGTGGATGAAGTCCAGGCATGTCTTCGTAGTTCCATGCGAAGACGTCTATATACTCCTTTACGAGTATTATTAATTCTTCTTTTTTCATAAGTGATAAGCTTTCACTTATAAAGATGGGTTTAGGGTGATCTTGACTACCCAAGTTGACCTGCATCACCTTGTCTTCAGTAGGTGGATCGCGCAGTTCAAATCGCTTTTCCCATTGGAGATCTAATTGCTGAGCCCATGGTTCCTCATCAGTAGCTTCCGCAGGCTCCAATTGACTACTTGAGATCATATTAACGGTGAGAGTCTCGAACATCATTCCCACATTGACATCTGAGTCCCACTCGGAGGATGAGGCAGAATGTGATGGAATCGGTTCGCCATCCCTGAATTGAACCGTTGCTGGTGGCGTGGGTGTAACGTATCCCAACCCCCTGCGTGTGTTATCATAGTAATTTGTAGGTTTCCCTTTTGGCACAAAGTTACGCAGCAAACTACGCCTTCCTTTTTTGAAATTCAGGCCCTCTCCATGTTTTAGGTTGTACCCCATTTTCTTCATCATATGGCGTGCTGACCGCGCGTAATGGAAAAATTGTGGGTGTCTGAGTCTGAACTTGAATCTGTGGCTGTGGACCCTCGTGGTTGGGCTCTACTGAAAATTATCGGTGACTGACCTTCTTTGGATGGAGGGATCACTAAAACGGCCCCTTCTACAGATTCCATGGGTGTACTGGACGCGCTTGGTTTATGTAAAGGGATGTGCAGAGAGCTATCCGTAATGGATTCAAACAACCCAATACTCGCAGGATAAACAAAGGAAATATTATCATTAATTACCTATTCACCCTCATCTTCAGAAGGAGTGTTACATTGGGGATTATTAAGACATGCTATAATTGGTTCACCAACCAGAATGGCTGGCATGTCTGCTTCAGATTCTGAGTCCGCCTCATTGCCACTATCATCATCGTCCGGCAATGATTCTTTCAATGTTTCACCGGTCTCTTGATACAGGAGAGCGTCAGTGAAGTAATTTTTCACCCCTTTGAATGGTTGCTTCTCAGCGAAGACAGTTCGTACTGTCGCGTCATCTTCAACATATTTGAAGCACTGGTGCAGAGTAGAGGGAACGATCCAGTTGGCGTGGATCCACGGTCGTCCTAGTAGCAAGTTGTATGATGTGTCAGCGTCAATGACATAGCACGTCACTTCAGACTTCAGGCTCCCGATTCGGCAACGGAGTCGAATTTTTCCAAGTGGATGACTACTCCCGGCATTAAAACCGTATATCGTAGTAGTGGTTGCGGACAACCTGTATAGTGGTATACCGAGGAAGTAGAGGAGCCTTTTGGGGATGATGCTGATTGCAGACCCCGGATCAACCTGTACCCTTTCAATGCATGTTGAACCGATGTATCTGGTGTAGTACAGAGGTCGATCGTGCTTGTTATCTTTGAGAAGCATATCTTTCGCTGTGAAGGTAATAGCGGGTACCTTTGACTGTACATGATGGCATTCAGGGCAAGAAGACTGAGCGTCATTGTTAGGGATTTCTGGCATATATGTCAGGAATGATTCTCAATTAGCCAGTGCATCTCTGAGTGCTTCTCTTGTCTCTTTTGAGAGACGAAGGAGCTCGTGTATGGTAATACGAGCGGGGATATTAGCCATCTGGGCCAATATGTCAAAACGAAAGGGCGTGTTTAGCTCTGGGCCTGAAGGCTTCTTTAGGACATGGTCGAACCGGACTTCCTTAGGCTTCTCCCTTTCCTTGGTTGGAACCAAAGTAGATGCTGGTACTTGTACTGACATCGTTTGCTGTTGTGTCTCGTCAGTAGTTTTCTCATACTATTTTAAGTATGATTTTCCGGATCGAGTACCCGTCGAGTGAGGTACATCAGCCTGCATAGCGCAAGCGTGCTTTTCCCCTTTAGAATTGCTGAGAGAAGCTGATGTAAGATTGTCATCGTCTGGCAAGATGGAGATGACATTGCAAGATTTACCCTTTGACTTGGACTTCCTTGAACCCCATTGTTCATCTTGGACAAGGTCTGGGTGTATTCACATGATTTCTCCTGTCTCCAGTGTTAAGGGAACAAGACCCTTATTATCTTGAGTTTTAGCTACAGGATGTTTGACTTCCAGCCGTGGCGCAGGGACTAGATAAGTCACGTCAGGAACTGTGACCTTTGGGTTTTACCAAACTCGAGGGTCACCATATTTGCAGTGACTTTCTTTTGTTCTAATTTTAGTGTCAGGACTCCGGCGTCGATCAAAGCTTGAATTCTGTCCTTGAGGACAAAGCACTTGTCGGTAGGATGGTGAATCATCCTGTGGAAGAGACAATATTTGGGGTCATTCGTGCGTCCTATTTCATTGGGACGTCGAGCATCCGGCAGCTTCAATTTATTCCCTTTGTGGAGTAAATGGAATATTGTGGCCACCTGATCGTCTTTGAAGGAGTATTGTTTCGGAGGAAACTTAGACTCCTGATTATTGAAGCCGCTCTTCTTGGCCTTCGACTGAACATCCTCTGATAATTCAACGGACATAGTCTCTTTTCCTTTGGCTTGAGAAGACTGCGCCATGTCGCCACGTCCTTTATTATTCATACCCCATTTTCTCTTAGGGGTGGATGGTTCAAACTTTTTAGCCGACTTTTCGGCTATCTCAGCTTGTTCGACCAGTTCTTTCCAAGTATGGGCTTTGACAGCCCCCATACGAACCTCTACTTGGTCTAAGAAGTTGTGCCTGCATGTCTGTAAGAGCATGGCTAATGGCATCCCCGCTGGGCACATCAAAGACAAGTTTCCGAACCGTTCAATGTAGTCACAGATAGATTCGCCCTTCTTCTGCATGGTGGAGAGGAGCTTGTCCATGGTTACCTCAGTATCGTCCTCATAGAAACGAGAAAGGAATCGGGTTTCCAGGTCGATCCAGGAATTGACGGAGCCCAGAGGGAGACTTCGGAACCAGTCGAATGCTACCCCCTTTAAGGTGCCAATGAACAGTTTAGCCATGTAGCATCATTGTCTATAACATTACCGGTCTGAGACCAGAAATAGTAGATGTGCTGGTTTGGCGAGCTCTTGCCATCATACGTATGTAACGTTGGTGGTTTGAACTTTGGTGGGTATGGCACTAAATCCCACTCCAGTGGGTAAGGACGGACTGCCCCTAATTTCTTTAATTCATCTCTCTGAGCTAGGGATGCAATTTGAGCTTGGATGCCTTTAAGGATTTCAGCGTCCAAAGAAGAACCCTCCTTCGACTTCTCCGTCCTTCGCTGTTCATTGCTAAGATGTTCTTCCTCATCATGGTTACTGCTGGTATCATTATTATTCCGGCTATTTAGGAGTTGAGCGAGCAACTGTTGAATATTGTCTAAAGCTTCTTGCTGGGTCTTGAAAGTTTGCTCCTAAGCTTCCAAGCGTCAACGAAGGTCATCATTACTGTTATCAGCCATATTCACTGATACTCTGTCTGTTCGCACTGAGCTGACTGTCGCCGAAGAGGCATACCCACTGTCTTCATCCTCTTCATCAGACCATTGGACTGTTCCTCTCCTTGGTTCTGGTGAGGCTACTGCAGTTGAGGAAGATGGCTGTTCATAACTGTAGGGTATTGCAACCCTAGATCTGGTGTTGCGGAAGACACCTTCTTCATGTATCAAGACTTCACCCAAGCCTGGGCTATAATCTGGATCTGGGGAGCCGTAGGGAGTGTCATGGGATGCTTGTCTACCCCTCTGTAGCTCTCGTCCTCTTCCGGTCATGTTAACGGATGCAGAGGGTAGATCTCGCGATATGCTTCTTTTACAATGTTTCACCGGAGCTTGCACCGACAGTCGATCAAAAACTGATCGTCGGCCTGGAGGAGAGGCGGGGATTGGTCCTAGCCGGCAATGGACCGAGTGGACTGTCACCAACTGACATCCTACTTGTCGACAACAGGAGGAAGAAGTTTGGAAAGGTTTGACTTCCGTTTACTTGTCAAGAATTCCCGCAAGTCAGACCCAGCTGGGCCTAAACAATTAAGCACAGAGGCTCTGTTGGATTGCGCATAGGACGATGTCCTGCTCCTTTTATCACCGCAGAGGGGATTAGCACTAAATAGTGCTTTAGCTCTAGCTTCGCGGCTAAGAACCTTGGGAATGTCCTTGGGTGTTAAAACTGCATAAGCACCGCTGTCAACACTTAGGGACAATCCCTTAGCTCCGCTGCAAAGCGCGAGCTTAGTACTTGATGGACTGGGGAGTGAAGCACGCTGTGGTGCTTTATCCGCTATGTTGCTGCAAACATGATTAGCCTTAGATAGTGCTTTGGCTCTAAATTCGCGGCTAAAAGCCTTGGAAACGCCTTTGGGCGCTGAAGCTGCATAAGCACCGCTATCAGCACTAGGGACAATCCCTTAGCTTCGCTGCAAGGAGCGAGCTTAATACTTGAAGAACTGGGGAACGAAGCACGCTGTGGTGCTTTGGTTCCAGCTTCGCGGCTATGAACATCATGCGTACCCTGAGGTGCAGTAGCTTCGCTCATGAGAACGAGGCTGGTGCGAGGCGTTACTGCTCTTGAATTAGGCGAAGGTATGGTCGCCGTTGTGACTTTGCGGCTAGCAGCCTCGTTGGAGTAGGCAGGCATCTTGCCTTTTTCTTCGCAAGAGAAACACACTTGTGGCATAGCTACGCCTGAGGTTTTATACAGAGTCTTCTGTTTTGGCCTCCACATCTGCTTTGACAAAGGAGACCTAGGTTCGCAGGGAACCTGACTAGCCACACGCGAGGCTGAGGGGTGTCGGCAGAATTCTGCTTCTGGTTTCTGTTCTGAAACCTTGGCCATGGAGACCTTTCTATACTTCCGTGCATTGAGCATTAGACCACCCCCAGAGAGGACTTCTTCAAATTTTCCTTGGTCGAAGTGAACGACCAGGTTCTCGATTCCTTGTTGCGCCAGAAGACCGCAGTAGGCTCGCAAAGAGCCTCATCTGTCTCTGCGGAGACTTGCTTTAAAGACTTAGCCAGAGGGACTCTGGCCGCACTAGCTTCCTTGAATTCAGAGATAGACCCGGAGGTCTGTTCGCCGCATTGCGACACTTGATTCTCAACAGTGGAGAATTTGTTCCCCAGCGGAGTCGCCATCTTGTTTTCTATTGATTTTGCAAAGGGGAAAACTTACAAAAAAAAGTGTCGAGGAGCTAAATTACAAGTATTCTCAAAAGATTACAAGTAGATCTCCTCTAAGATTCTGGAGAAGTGTGTCGATAGGAGTCTGGTCAGCACGCGACCACTTTGTCCCTTTGACGATGCATCGATGGGATTCCCTTCTCGCCTGGTTCGGGGAATCGGAGAACAGAAGGTTGGTAGAACCCTCTTGTTCCTTCTCAAATTGCCTTCACTTGGGAATTCCTTCTCGCCTGGTTCCGGAGATTCCTTGAGAAGAAGGTATTAGGGTATCAGCACCCTGATTAGAGAAGCAGTTCTCTAAATTCTCTGAATTCTTGGAAGCAAGAGAATAGGTCTCTGTTTAGCCGTCTCTCTATTTTTTTAGCCTCCGTGTGTGCTCTCTCACGTCTGTGCTCTCTGGCTGTGCTCTCTGGTAGGCTATTTATAGGGAGAGTAGGGGTATAATTGTCCCTTGAAAATCTGGAAACAGATTGAGTCAAATCTGTTCAAATCTGGAAAGTAGCCTTACTGCGAGGCTAGAATCAGTTTCTGCGAAGCTAGAAGTAGCAGGTAGGTCGATCTCCTGATCTGTTTTGATTCTTTCCATATAATTGGAAGATCTCTCCTGATCCTCTTACTCGTTTTAGGAGAGTCAAGAGATTATGGCAAACAACTGCCAAATTTGATCTCAGATTTGATCTTGATTAGATTTGATCTTGATCTTGAATTGATTTGATCTCATCTGGAGATTTAATTGGTCAAAGGTTGACCATAACAGACCCGCAGCGGAGCTGCCACGTCGAGCTCGCAGCGGAGCTGGAAGAAGCATCTGGCGAAGTGAGAAGAAAGCTCTTCAGCGGAGCTAGATAACATCTGTGGCGAAGCTACCGAACATCCTTCTGCGTGGTTGCGTGTGACTTCGAGCGAAGCTAACTCTCTGCGGAGTTAACTGAGTACTTCAGGCGAAGCTATAAGTTAGCTTCCTGATGGAGCTTTGAACGGCTCCAAGGCGAAGTTGGGCGATCTTAGCCTCTCAGGCGAGACTATCCCTTTGGGCTCATGTGATGCTAAGTGTTGAGCTAACCTAGCATCTTAGACCTGCTGAGGTCTGTTCAAAGACAATCTGGGCTCACTGTCTGCTTCACTGGATCAGTAGAGTCCAAGTTACTGTTTTGTCCCTCGGAGATGGGTACAGAACTGGTCGTCAGCTTGTCTGTCACTTGTCTTTTATAAATGTCAACAAGTTTAGACATTGTTCGGGCCAGTAAGAATCTTCTCTTTTTTAAAGTGTCAACACTTGTCTTTTCCATTTACTTTTATTTTCTTATTGCAGTGTAACTTCCTCTTCACTTCTTTTCTTTTGCTTTCTTGTAGTGTCACTCCCTTTCTCTTTACCCCTTTTCTTTTGTTATTTCTTTTACTACCATGTCTAACTAACTCTTTCATAGTATGGCTAACTAACTACTAACCCACTAATCTCTAACAACTTGCTTGATAAACCCAAATGAGTCAATAGTTTTAACTAAGCCTTATGCAAACGAGAGCAATGGCATCTTAAGACGAGGGTTCTAACTCTAACTTACCTACAAGTATTACTTTCTTATATTTCTTACTTAATGATTTTTGATGATCTATGAGTTGTGTACTTTACTTGTTGTTGTAAGTTAGAGATTTTCCTTTTAACTTTGTCGATACTATTAGTGCACTTGTGTCTTCCCTTATTCTCGCCTTTTATTGGATCTTGATAAGGGAATGTCCAAGTTTTTGCCGTGTTAAGCTAAGTTATAGGAGGAACTTTAACTCGATTTCCACATGAATAGTTCCTACGCATAAGGGTTATGCTTGCCTATGATCCATCTGTTGGTACATGTTTCGTTGAAGACGTTTGCGATGCATGACATTTGGAGCTCTAAACAAATGAAGAATCAAGAGTTCTACATGATCAAGATGTGCCAAGAAGAGTTGATAGAGTGTGGTTTGTAAAGATGAAATAGCATGTAAAAGCCTTGATGCACACACATATATCATAGCCTATTAGTAGACTTGACCCTTCCTATTAGTAGACTTGACCCTGCCTATTAGTAGACTAATAGGGTGATTAGTCGACTTATAAAAATGATTAGTCGACTAATAATGTTATTAGTCGACTTATATATTTCCCTAGTCGACTAATACATGGTATAGTCGACTTATAGATTTCCCTAATCGACTATCTTTTGTCCTGAAAGATCCCAACTCTCTGTTTGTCACTGTTAGTCGACTTAACAGTTTATATAGTCGACTAATAGATGTTGTAGTCGACTTATACCCAATATTAGTCGACTAACCCAGTATAAATTGCCCAACTTAGTCGACTAACTCATATCTCAAGTCGACTATAGGCAGTTTCTGACTGTTGGACAGTTTTCTTTATCTGATCCTTTTGGCAACGTTTTCCAACGTCTATATCATCTGAATTGGTCCTATAACTACCCTAACTAACCCTAGTCTACAGCTATAAATAGGGAAGTTATTCCTAAGGCCAAAGGTTAAGACAAACAAGATTTTCATTCAGTTTTCCAAAGCCAAATTCCAGAAAAACCTGAAAACTGATTTCCTAACTTCTGTTCTTCACCAAAAGACAATTCCATTAGTGAAGTTCTCTGAAGTTCATCTTTCCTATACTGTACCTTGTCCACATACACATTCAGTACCAAGGCTATAGGAAAAGAGTTGTAATTCTCAAAGTGTTCATTTGTACACGGGAGGCTTCTTGGTTGAAGAGGCAAGTTGTACAAGGTAACCATTGTACACGGGAGGCTTCTTGGTTGAAGAAGTAGTTGTACAAAGGTAAAAGGTGTTCTCTTGGTGGAAGAGAAGGTGTACACACTTGGAGAAGGGGATTCGACAAGTGGTGTACATGTTGTATTGATTTTGGGTGGCAAGATCAAGGATAAAGGAAAATCTCAAGCGGGTGGCTTGGGGACTGGATGTAGGTCACAAGGACCGAACCAGGATAAATCTCTTTGTTTGCGTTTGTTAATTTCTGAGATTTGTTTTTCCTTTACTTGCAAGTTATTTATTTACTAACGATTAATCTTTCTTTTTTAGTGTTTATATTGACTTGTGTTGTGTTTTAGATTATTGTTGCCAACAAGAGATAATTCCGCAATTAGTCCTTATCTCAACGATCCTACACCATCGTGAGGCTACATCTTCAAGAAGTTAGGGATTAGTGGGAGAAATTAGTAGAAAGTTAGCCATGCGCTTTTACCATCTAGAAAATCACTTTTACAACCACCAAATCATTTTAAAACAATTTTTGAAACCAACTTGTTTTCATTTTTCAATTCTTTATTTTGAAACAAAGAACTTTATTTTTTCTTGAACAAAGAAGCCGCATCAAGCTTTCATCGCTCTCCCTCCTTGTGGATACGACCCGTGTAGCCACTTCGCTATTACGGAAGAATCGCAAAAGCAGTAACATTGACATACACTCTTTTCACTTATTCTTGTGCTTGCTTTTTCCCGATCAAATTTTAGCGCCGTTGCCGGGGAGGGAACGGCTTTATTGTTCAATACTAAAGATTGTTCTTTATTTTTGTGTATAGGAAAAGTACCAAGGAGCTCACGATCACGGGAAATGAAAGAAGTGGCCAAGGACGTTGCGCGAGGATTCATTTTCCCTCAGAAAAAATTTGTGTAAAGCGAGTTTTTCCGATTGAAGTACTAACAAACTCGTTTTCAGGGTTGCCGAAAGCCGCTAAAAATTGTTTTTAAAATTTTTTAGTTCCATTGAATGCTTCACCCTATACATGTGTAATAAACTCAACAGAAATTCACTTGTTGCTTAATTGAAATTTGGATTAGACTTTTGCATTTAGGGCATGTGTCTATTTTAATTCATTTCAATTTCTGTTGAAAAGTGCTGGAGAAAAGGTACGTGTGCATTCATATAGAATATGTCCAACATTTTGGAGTGATTTATCGTTTTGAGTGTTACCTTGTTGTGAATAAACTGTACACTTGCACAATTGACTTTAAGGGCAAAACCCAAATAAACAAGATAAGGTAGGGATTTCATCACCCTTCCTTAGCCAAAAAATCATCTCCTAGTGCACTCACACTTTCCCAAGCCTTAACTAAAAATCAATAGACGTTGGCCCTAGGGACATCTCGGACTCACTAAGAGATTAACCGAGGTTGGAAATTGCAAGAACTATACTCCTGCAAAATCGGTGTCTAAGGAAAGTGGATTGAGAGGCAAAGCTTCGAAAGCTCCGTGGTTTGGCGTAATTAGGCCCGTGGCTCACGCCCGGATACCTGGCCGATTAGCTTGTAGTCAAGTTTTTGCAACAACCTTCCCCAGAGAATCGATCAGTTAGGAGTCATCTAGGTCCAGGTACCTTAGACTAAGGCTTTGTGGTTATTTTTCTTTCTTTTGTTTATTTTTTTATTCTTTTTCGATTGTTTGTTGTTTTTACGTTGTTTGTGGTGTGCTGCATGCAAGAGTGGGTAAGAGATCTTGTATCTTCTAGATTAACCAGAAACACTTCTCTACCCATACAATCAGAACCGGTAATGGCGTCACTTCAGGATAGATTTTATCCGATCAGAACCTCACTTCCATCTTGCATAAAACTTCCTGAAGCAAACAGAAATAACTTTGAGTTAAAGTCTCAATTCATCAACATTCTCCCAAAGTTTCATGGTTTAGAATCAGAGGACGCATACTTCTTTGTTAGGGAATCTGAAGAAGTGTGCCTCATGATGCGTATACCCCAGCTAGGAGACGATGCCGTTAGGTTACGTTTCATTCTCTTTTCCCTAAAGGACCTAGCAAAGAAATGGTTGTACAGTTTGGTGGTAGATTCTGTCACGACGTGGGATGATTTCGTCAAGGCCTTCTTGAAGAAACTCTACCCAATTCACAAAACTGCCCTCATTAGGAAGAATATCATGTAGTTTAGTCAAGAACTGAGCGAACCATTTTGGAGATACTTTGAGCAATTCAAAGATCTCCTAGCTCAGTGCCCTCACCATGGTGTGGAGAAATGGCATCAGTGCCAGATTCTCTACGATGGTTTAGATTATCAAACGAAAACCCTTTTAGAAACCATGTGTCAGGGAGGGTTCTTGCAGAAGGATGAGAATCAGGGTTGAAATTTATTTGAGGATTTAGCTGAGAAAATCCTGCAATGGGAGCCAGCCTCGGAAAAACCTAAGAATTCACAATCTATAGCTTCAAGATGAGGGCTCCTATTTCTAGAATCATCTATAGCTGCCGAGGCTAAGATTGCAACCCTAATGAGGAGAATAGAGGGTCTAGAGACAAAAGAGCCAGCCAATGTCAACCAAATCAAACCACCACCAATTCACAATCCGGGTTGTTCATACTGCCAGGCACCAAACCATGTCTTTGAAGAGTGCCCTGTTTTCCATGCCCAGCAAGTGCCACCGGAACACCTGAACGCGGCTTACTCACGGCCGCCTCACAAATCCTACTCACAAACATACAATCCAGGTTGGAGGAATCACCCAAATTTCTCCTGGGCACAGAATAATCCTCCTAGGCCTAATTTCTCCAACAACTTTCACCATCCCAGTCCTCCACCAAATTTCCTCAGTCAAGTTCCATCTTCCTCCTCTCAAAGTTCACCAATGGAAAAGAAATTCAGTAAGTTGGAGGAGAGCATGAAAGCTTTTATGAAGTCCCAAACAGCTTTTATGCAAAACCAGGGACAAACGCTGAACAACCATTCACATGCTATATCGAGATTGGAAATGAAGATGAGACAATTAGCCAGCTCCCTAAGTGAAAGACCAAAGGGTACTTTACCTAGTCAGCCACTAGTTAACCCAAAAACCTCCAATCAAGCATATGAAATTTAGGATCCATCGATCAACCAGTGTAATGCTGTTCACACACTTTGATCTGGAAAGAAGGTAGACAACCAGGTCTACCAACAGAAAAATCCAGTCCACCCGATCCTACTCCAGCCTCCACCTCTGCTAGTTCCTCCCAAACTGCTCCTCACACATCTGACGAGGACAAAGCTACTGAACAAGTTCACAAGCCTGTAGCACCCTTTCCTAATAGGCTTAGGAACAACAATAAAAATATGCACATGGAGAAGATCCTAGAGATGTTCAACCAGGTCAAATTGAATGTGCCTCTTCTTGACGCTATCCAACAAGTCCCAACTTATGCAAAATTTCTTAAGGATATGTGTACTAAGAAGAGAAAGACAAGTGTGCCCAAGAAAGTGTTCTCGGCAACCAATATAAGTAAAATTCTGTCTGGTCCCCATTCCGGTGAAATACAAGGATCCCGGATGTCCCACAATCTCCTGCACCATAGGACAGATCGAAATTAGTAGGGCACTTCTTGACCTGGGAGCAAGTATCAACTTGCTACCTCTCTCAGTATACCAGCAACTTGGGTTGGACGAGCTGAGCCCAACCCGAATCACCATTCAGTTAGCTGACCAATCTGTGAAGATCCCGAAAGGGGAAATCCTAGACGTCCTTATCCGGGTCGGAGATTTCATCTACCCCGTTGACTTCATTGTGCTTGAGACCCAACCTGTGTCCAATCTAAGGTCTCAAACTCCAGTCATCTTAGGGCGCCCATTCCTTGCTACAGCCAATGCCATAATCAAATGTAGGAACGGGTTCATGCGATTGACCTTTGGAGATATAACGAAGGAAGTCAATGTCTTTAATCTTGGAAGACAACCTAGGGATGTCAATGATCAGATGTTTGAGGTCAATTCTATTGAAAACCTGACTAGTGAGCATGAGGAAAGCATGGAGATAGAAACGGAGGCAGAGTTTGATTTGGAGGCTGAGGATTTTAATCTAGACCAGATCGTAGATTCAGCAGTGGATTGCGCGTCAAGCCCAAGTATACCTCATCATAGGATTGAAAGCCCGGAAATTACATCCAATGAAGCAATACCTTCCCTAGAGCTAAAAGCCTTACCTGAACACCTCAAGTACGCCTACCTGAGCAGAAAGGACACCTTGCCAGTCATCATAGCATCCCACTTGACTGAGCAACAAGAGGATAGTTTAATGTCTATTCTGAAAAGACATAGGGAGGCCATTGGATGGACGATGAAGGACATCAAAGGGATAAGTCCAGCCATAGTGCAACATAGAATCCATTTAACCGATGAAGCAACCCCCAAGAGGGACCCACAACGCAGGCTTAACCCACTCATGCAAGAGGCAGTTAAAGCGAAATTTTTGAAACTATTAGATAATGGGATCATTTATCCCATTTCTGATAGCCAATGGGTTAGCCCCGTTCATGCGGTCCCAAAGAAATCTGGCTTTATGGTGGTGAAAATGAGCAAAAGGAGTTGGTGCAGACAAGACTGCCTACCAAGGTTCGTGTCTGTATCGACTATAGAAAGTTGAATGCAACCACCCGTAAAGACTACTTCCCGCTACCCTTCATCGACCAAATGCTAGAACGATTGGCTGGACATGAGTATTATTGCTTCCTAGATGGGTTCTCGGGATACAATCAAATCCCCATTGCTGCAGAAGACCAGGAAAAGATCACGTTCACCTCCCCATTTGGAACCTTCGCTTACCGACGCATGCCCTTTGGATTTGCAATGCTCCCGCAACATTCCAACGGTGCATGCTTAGTCTTTTCTCTGACATGGTAGAACGTTTTCTTGAGATTTTCATGGATGACTTCTCCATCTATGGAGATTCATTTGATCAGTGTCTTCATCACCTAGAGTTAGTGCTGCAAAGATGCAAGGAGAAGAACCTAACTCTAAACTGAGAGAAATGTCACTTCATGGTGAGACAGGGGATTGTCTTAGGTCATGAGATTTCTAGGAAGGCATTGAAGTGGACAAGGCTAAAGTACAAGGCTAAAGTAGAAGTGATTGCTAAGCTTCTACCACCCAAAAGCATAAGGATATTAGATCCTTTCTAGAGCATGCTGGGTTCTACCGACAGTTCATTAAGGATTTTAGCAAAATCGCTAGGCCTTTAACCAACCTGCTCGCTAAGGACGTGCCTTTTGATTTTAACGATGAATGTTTCAAGTCATGGGAGAAGCTTAAGAAAGAACTTATTTTTGCGCCTATTATTTCTGCTCCTAATTGGGCCCAACCATTCGAAATCATGTGCGATGCCTCTGATTTTGCTATTGGCGCTGTTCTAGGACAGCGCATCGATAATAGGCAGCACGTGATTTACTATTCGAGTAGGACCTTGAATGACGCCCAACAGAATTATACAACGACTGAGAAGGAATTCTTGGTCGTTGTCTTCGCGTTAGAGAAGTTCCGGCCCTACTTGTTAGGCTAAAAAATGATGATTTTTATGGATCACTCGGCTCTGAAATACCTCATAACCAAGAAGGAAGCAAAAGCCCGATTGATTCGGTGGATCCTTTTACTTCAAGAATTTGACCTGAAAATTCGGGATAAACGAGATATAGAAAATGTGGTTGCAGATCATTTGTCATGAATTCCGAATGCACTGATCATACAAGCTCCGATCAACGAGGATTTCCCAGACGAGCACATCCTGGCCATTTTTAAGGAACCCTGGTATGCGGACATTGTCAATTGCCTGGCCACTGGACAATTACCCCCTGACTGGACAAAGCAAGACTAATGTCGTTTCTTTACCCAAGTACGGTACTTCTTCTGGGAAGAGCCATATCTTTTTAAGTATTGTCCCGACCAGATTATTAGACGATGCATACAAGTGGAAGAACAGAGGAGTGTGCTAAGCTTTTGCCATGAACTTGCATGCGGGGGACACTACGGTCCCGGAAGACTGCAGAGAAGGTTCTACAAAGTGGGTTTTACTGGCCCACTTTGTTCAAAGACTCATATCATTTTTGCAAGTCATGCGCAAATTGTCAGAAGATTGAAAAATTTTCAAGAAGAGACATGATGCCCCTAAACCCGATCCTGGAAGTTGAAATTTTTAATGTTTGGGATATCGACTTCATGGGATCATTCCCTAATTCCTTCGGCAACCAGTTTATTTGGTTGCTGTGGACTATGTCTCTAAATGGGTAAAAGCTGTGCCTATAAAGACCAATGACAATAAAGTGGTTGTCAAATTTCTCAAAGAAAACATCTTCTCCCGATTTGGCACCCCTAGAGCGATAATTAGTGATAATGGATCACATTTGCAAAAGAGTTTTTGAAGCTCTGATGCGAAAATATTCCATCAATCACAAGTTATCCACTCCGTATTATCCCCAGACAAATGGGCAGGTAGAAGTCACCAATCGACAACTCAAGCTCATTTTGGAAAAGACTATCGGACAGAACCGAAAGGATTGGTCGGTCAAACTCAATGATGCATTGTGTGCTTACCGCACTGCTTTTAAGACAGTTCTGAGGATGTCTCCTTATCGAACCGTACTTGGAAAAGCCTGTCATCTACCAGTCGAATTAGAACATTGTGCCCTATGGGCTATTAAACAACTCAATTTTGATCTGAGTAAGGCCGGTGAGCTGAGAAGACTGCAGATCGCAGAATTAGAGGAAAACGGAATGAAGCTTATGAGAATGCCCGAATCACCAAAAGCAGGACTAAACTTTTTCATGACCAGATCATAACCCGAAAAATTTTGTCCCGAGAGACAAGGTTCTGCTGTACAACTCGAGGCTTCATATTTTCGCGGGAAAGCTGAAGACTCGTTGGTCTGGACTGTTCATCGTGCGCACTGTTTTTCACACGGTGCTGTGATTATTGTAGACCCTAAGTCCAACACGGAATTCAAAGTCAACAGGCAAAGACTGAAGCCCTTCTTGACTACTGAGCCAACAACTCCAGGTGATAGTGTGCTGACTCTTTTTGACCCGTTATACAACTAACTAGCCACATCAACTAAAAAAAAAAAATCTTATTGTTTATATACTTACCCCTTCTACAATTTTGACATATCTTTAGCCTATTCACCCTTGGCCGGCCTAAGTCCATGAAGACGGTGACATCATTTCTTCACTCTATTTATTGTCTTTGTATTTACATCAATATTCATTGAGAACAATGCATTAGATAGGTGTGGGGGGGTACTAACACTTTTTTCTTCTTACAAAAAAAAACTCCAGATTGAAAAGAAATTACATACTCTTTATAAAAATACCAAAAGGTTGTAGGAATTAAGGGAACCTTATTAATGAATCTTTATTTTTGCATAAATAATCAGGAAAGATTGATTTGACTAAAAAGTTAGAAGGGATAAGGTAAATAACTCATACCATTTATTTTGCCTTAGTAGAATATGCATAAACCACACACACATGCTTGGGATTTAGAGACACAATTGTGGGAAAAAAACGCTGGATAATTGTGCCTCAAGAAGCATGATTACTCACGCCAAAAGTTTTTTAATAACAAATATATAATGTATCAATAAATCTTGATTTCGTGGCCTACTCCACTTGCATATTTGACCTGAGGGGTTTTTTTCACCTGGTGCCCTAAGACCATCTGGTTTGGGAGTCATCGGTTTGGTATGTGTTACATGAGTGAAGTAAAAAGCCTAATGGAACCAAGAATAATAGATAAAAATTAATAATATTAAATGACATTCAAAGTTGAGTTAAAAAATTCCAAGCACATCACACTTACACATTATGCATATCTATCTAAAGCAAAATAATAGAATGAGATAGAAGTACAAGATCCTTTCTAAATTTAAAGAAAAACTATAGTTTCTTCTTTTATGAAGGCTAAAGTATAAGAGGACTTATGAGGGTTAAACCTAATTCTTACATAATTGGTCATTTTTACTTAGATGATTGAAAGTTCTTTTTCATGACAGAATTTTTGCTAACAACTAAACACTTTTTTTACTTATTGGATTTTGTAGGTGCAATCCGCTGAAAACCCTCAGGAGATAACACTCCTCCTCTAGGGGAAACCTAGAGGTTTAAAGGCTTGTTGAACATGCTCAGTGCAATCGCATCACCTGCGAAAGTGGTGTAATAATTTTTTATTTTTATTTTGCTCGGGACGAGCAAAAAGATAAGTGTGGGGGTGTGATTAGTCTGTAATTTTGCATAATTTCCGTCACATTCTCATATTTATTTTATGTAAAAATTCTGCTAATAAAATCTTGCTTGCTTGATCTTAGGTCCATGGTGTGCAAATGAAGAAGAAGACCCTAAATCACCATTTAATGGGTGACTAAAGGCCTACCAAGTAGCCATTGACTTTAGGGAGGAGATTTTGTCAGCCCAGGGCATCAAATCACGAATCCAGGAGGTCAAGTGGACAGAGGACAGACTGGGCAACGCGCTGCCCGAAGCCAGGCGAGTGCCGCCCTAGCAGGGCCGCGAAAACGCGGTCCAGGCCGCGTTTTCGCGGCCCTATGGGCGCGCGCGTGCCTGCGCTTTGGGCCAGGGGTCATCCCCCTGGCCCCCTTTCCCCTGATACCTATAAATACCCCCCCAGGGGCTTCAGTTGGAGATATCTAGAGTTAGAGCATTGTTGTAATCTTATTTTTAGGATTGCAGTTGTTTTAGTTTCTTTCCTCTTCTAGTTTTAGTTTTATCCATTAGAGTGAAAGGAGAGAGTGTGTAAAGGTTGTATTTGAAGGTGACAAGCTGATTGAGCTTGAACCTGCACACAAAATACAGAATTTCAGATTTAGAATAGAGATGTGTAAGGTGCTCAATTCTACCGCGATAGCAAGTGGCTATGCGGGTCCTGATCCACAAGGAGGGTTAGCGATAGAAGCGTTTAAGGTTTGTATTGAAATCTTTGTGAAGAAAAATGAAGGTTCTTCTTTGTTTTAAGAAATGAAAATAAAAAAAGAGAGTTAGGTTAAAGTTAAAAGAAAGCGATAGATAAGAAGGTGGAGAAAATCAGAAAATGACTATGTACAAAGAAAATGAAAGAGTGAAAGAGATTTGAAAGATGTCGTGTTGATGATCTAAACTAAAAGTTACAAAAAAAGAAAGAAGAACTAAAAATAATTACTTACTTTCTTTTGACCAAAAGCTTACCTTGAATCTTTGGCGACGATGTTACCTTGAAGTGGAGGCAATCAGCGCATAGCCCATAAGAGTTGATTATTGTCTCTTCCACATTACATCATCAAGACAAAACAAGCATGAAATGATACAAAGAGACTCAAATCCATCGTCATGAGCTATCGGTGGCACTCGCAAAGCCAAGGCTCTTTCGATGCTTGTAGACTCACTTGGAAGACAATTGTACCAAAAGAAGAGTGAAGTAGAAAAGAAGAAGAAGAAGAACACTAAAATAAAGTACATACAAAAAGAAAATACAGATTCGATTTCATAACAATAAAATAAAAGAAAGAAACCTTACACCGGTGTCACTCTCAGCATAAGCTTCGTTCGCGTTCTTCTATGAAAGTTTGATCTCCTCTGAATTACATAAATTAAAACTAAAAATTACATGAAAAGAAAAATAAAAACCTACACTAAAAAAATGAAAAACTAGACTAAATCCTATCTCTGCATGGTCGTCACGTTTTTCTCTGCTGAAACTAGAATTTATAGAGAAAACTAAAAGGAGGGAATCCCGGGAAGATTGGGGGAGCAAACGCTCCCCCAACTGACACAAGATGGCTGCGGAAACGCGGCTAGGGCCGCGTTTCCGCGGCCCTGGTGTGGCCAGGTGGCCACACCCAGTTGGTGGAGATCCCTTATTTGATGATTTTCTTGTATATTCTTCTGATTTTCTCGTTTCTGCTCCAGGATTTGACGAAACAGCCTTTAATTGTTGGCTTCAACCGCTTGATTCAGGGAGGATTCTTCTCAGCCGGTTTCAACCTCTCTGATATGCCAGATTTTGCCCTGATTCTTTGACTTCGAATTTCTTCTGAATTAAATCAGAATTTGGTGGGCTTTTGGGCTTGTTTCTGTTTCCTTTCTTTTAGCACTTGGGCCTACATTAAACAGAGAAAAAGAAAACTTATTATTAGGATTTATTAGCTAAAAAGTATGGTAAGGTGACAATGTATATGCAATATATGTGACTAATCACACCCCCACACTTATCTTTTGCTCGTCCTCGAGCAAAACAACTGAACTATACTAAGGATTATTAGACAACTTTCGTAGGTCACTCGATTGCACTGAGCATGTGCAACAAGCCGTTAAACCTCTAGGTTACCCCTAGAGGACGAGTTTTGTCTCGTGAGGGTTTTCAGTGGATTACACCCACAAAATCCATAAAGAAAAGAGAAACAAAGAGTTAGTATTTTCGAAAAGTATTTTGAAAGAGAAAAATATTTGAAATATAATTGTAAGATTTAAGCAATCTATAAGTTATAAGAAAACTGAATTTTTCATTCCTAAACTTAGTCTCTATTCAAAAATTTGTTATCAATCAAAGTAAAGAGTCAAATTGTACTTCTTATCTAGTCTATTACTTTACCCTAAGTCATATGCACCTTGTGATTGTGAAAATTTTGACTAAGGGTTCATTAACTCTAACTCTTATGCCTTATTTATTTATATATATATTTTTGTGGTATTATTCCTTAGTTCTATTAGGCTTTCTAATCTGCCCATGTAACGAGCCTTTAATCGATGACTCCCAAACCAAACGGTCTTAGGGCACCGGGTGAGAAAACACCCCAAAGACTTAAGGACTCGAGCAAACAAGGCCACAAAACTAAGGATTTTATTATATGAACCCCTTTTAGGCGTGAATACTTATGCTTTATTAGGCACAAATACCCAGCTTAATCAGATGATTTTTATATATATATTTTTCTCAAACTTATCTAATCATCTTTCGCATAAACACTAGGCTTGCTTAGGCCGAAGTACCTAGCTAATCAATAATTAGATTTGTTCTTCTTTCATAGATTTTTTTTCTTTTTTATTTTTTTTATATATAAGGCATAAGAATCTTTATTTTTGAACCCTAAGTGTGTAAGTGTATGAAGTATGCATATTTCATTAAGGTAAAGATCAAGACTAAATTACTTTGACAAATTATCTTCCTAACCCTAAAAATCAAACAAATAATCTTATTTTGACCAAATTTAAGAAATCCTAATTTTGATTTTCTTATTCCTTAAAATTGACTTAATTTCTTACAAAAAAATATGTCAAAATATTGTTTCTATTTTCAAAAAGTTTTTAAAAGTAAAGATTTTTTTAATAAAAAGAAAAACCTAAGTTATGTTAGAACCCTCCCCCACACCTATCTCATGCATTGTCCTCAATGTATGAATTAATGCATAGATGCATGAAAAAGAAGAAAGGGAAGGAAAATGTTACCTTAAGGTGGTGGTTCCGGTGGTGGTCTGATTGGTCCACGAAATGCGGCCCAATCGACTTTTCGTGGAGTTCGGAGGAACCCACCAGAAATCTCTCTAACATAACCCATTAAAATGATGTATCCATAAAGGATTTTTATTAAAAATTTAACCCCATCTAATTTTCAAATTCCATAATTAATTTCGGAGTCAAATTGTCAACCGCCTTGTCCCAAAATGAAGTGTGAAAAGATAGAATGATTGACTTGGACTCAGGAAGTACAGGAACTACTACCGACTTAGGAAGGTAACTTAAGTCAAGTAAAGGCTCAGGAGTCGAGATTGGTTCAAGAAGTGGGTCCAAGTCAAGAAGTTGAAACTCAAGTCCACATTTATTTTTCAACAATGGAATGTGACTTAATATTGGTGATTTAAGTTCAAGAATGATAGGTGTGGGAATCAAAACTGACTCTAAAATATTACTCAAGTCGGGTAACAAAACAGGAGTCAATATTGATTCGGGAATTTGAACTGGATCACAGATTTGAGAATCTAGGTCACATTTCTCATTGAGTTCAATGTCATAAAAATGAGAACTTGCCAATTTGTCAATAAGACTTTCAAAAGTATAAAATTGGTCAAGTTCAATATGATCATCAAAGATGGGTGATTCAATTTCAAGATGAATTGGAACAGGATCTAATGTTGACTCAGGAAAAAATTGAAATCAGGTGAAGACACCGGAATCATTATTGAATCAGGAAGTAGAATTGAATCACTAAGTTGAGGTTCAGAATCATATTCATTCTCAAGTTCTATTTCAGGAAAGGAATAACTTGCTAAACTGTCAATACAATTTTCAAAATTTGGAGTTTGGGCAAGTTCAAATGATTGTTCTGAAATGGAACCTTGATTTTCAAAATAACATGACTCTTCGGCTCTAACAGAATGGTTAGCGACATCAGAACTGGTCAAACGGTGAGAACATAGAGATTCGACCATCATATCTATGTCACGATTACGAGCGTTTTGAGCCTGAGTCATGGCTTCAAGCATCTTTTCATAGTTGATGGGTTCATCGTCTTGTTGAAAAGATGAAGTGTTATTTTGGAATTGGTGGTGAAATTGTGAGTCCATCAGATTTTGTGATTTTTGTTTGGACTCACGCATACTCATTTCCAAAATTGATGGTTTTCTATTTTGGACTGGTGGAACTGAGTATGAATCTTGAAAATATTGTGGACTAGGTGGATAAGGAGGACAAGTTGGTTGAAAATTGGACTCGGGGGGGTGAATCCCCATTGACTCTGTGAAGAGTTGAAATTATCATGGAAATTATGGTTATAAGATTGGGGACATGGGTTATATTGATTCGGATAAGACCAATCCGGCACACTAGGTTGGTTAAAGTTATGATATGCCGGGTTGGTAATATCCGAAAAAGAGGTCGGTGTGTAATATGGATTACTATTAAAATTGAAAAAATTGTTATTATAAGCCATATCACACAATAGAATACAAACAAAGAAAAAAACAAACAAATAAGCAAACAAATAAAAATAAAAAATTCTAAACTAAGTTAGGTAGACCTATGACCTAGACGACTCCTAACTGGTTAGACTGTCCATGGGAGGTATAATGCAGACTTTGACGACAAGCTAATCAGCCAGGTCAGGGCAAGATTGGTGGGAGGTTATCCGTCAAAAGACGTTCCTTAATTAAATAGCCACCAATCTTCGGGCTTTCGGCCCTAAATCCCTTTCCTAGACACTGATTTGGCAGGAGTCAAATTCAAACACCTTTCCCCCTTAGGATAATCTCCTAATTGAGTCCGAGATGTCCCTAGGGCCAACGTCTACTCATTTTAGTTAGGGTCGGGTTAGTGAGTGCTTGGAATCTGATTTTTGGGTCAAGGAAGGGTGATTAAATCCCTACCTTATCTTATTATTGGGTGGTGTCCTTAAGATCAGTTTGTGCAAGTGTACAAGATATGCAAACAAGATTCACTCAAAGCGATGTAAATCAACCAAGAGATGAGGCCTATTCTAAATGCAATGCGAACGTACTTTGCTCCAGCACTCTTCAACAGTAAAGTAAATGAATTGAAAAGACACGTGCCTAAAATGCAAACGTCTAATCAATTTTTTAACTTTTTCAACATGTATTTTACTGTTGGTTTATTAGCAGGTTCCTGATTATAGCATACAAGAAATAAAGTTTGCAGAAACTCTAATTTTTTTGCAAAGCAAGCAGCCCTGCAAAAAAAAAACAGTCAGTAGTGAACTCTTCCTTGCCGCGGCCAGGGCTGAGCAAACGCGGCAATTCAGAGGGTACTTGGTCTCTGCTTTTTAGAGCAGAGGCCCAAGACCACTTATATGTTACTGCAAGTCTTCTTTCCTGTTTTCTTTGACTTGTAACCTGCAACATAGAAGAAAATTTCATTTTAGTTCCAAAAAGTCAATAAAAACCGTTACCCTCCCCGGCAACGGCGCCATAAATTGATTGAGCTTGAACCTGCACACAAAATACAGAATTTCAGATTTAGAATAGAGATGTGTAAGGTGCTCAATTCTACCGCGATAGCAAGTGGCTATGCGGGTCGTGATCCACAAGGAGGGTTAGCGATAGAAGCGTTCAAGGTTTGTATTAAAATCTTTGTGAAGAAAAACGAAGGTTCTTCTTTGTTTTAAAAAATTAAAATAAAAAAAGAGAGTTAGGTTAAAGTTAAAAAGAAAGCTATAGATGAGAAGGTGGAGAAAATCAGAAAATGACTATGTACAAAGAAAATGAAAGAGTGAAAGAGATTTTAAAGATGTCATGTTGATGATCTAAACTAAAAGTTACAAGAAAAGAAAGAAGAACTAAAAATAATTACTTACTTTCTTTTGACCAAAAGCTTACCTTGAATCTTTGGCGACGATGTTACCTTGAAGTGGAGGCAATCAGCGCATAGCCCATAAGAGTTGATTATTGTCTCTTCCACATTACATCATCAAGACAAAACAAGCATGAAATGATACAGAGAGACTCAAATCCATCGTCATGAGCTATCGGTGGCACTCGCAAAGACAAGGCTCTTTCGATGCTTGTAGACTCACTTGGAAGACAATTGTTCCAAAAGAAGAGTGAAGTAGAAAAGAAGAGAAGAAGAACACTAAAACGAAGTACATACAAAAAGAATATACAGATTCGATTCATAACAATAAAATAAAAGAAAGAAACCTTACACCGGTGTCACTCTCAGCACAAGCTTCGTTCTCGTTCTTCTATGAAAGTCTGATCTCCTCTGAATTACATAAATTAAAACTAAAAATTACATGAAAAGAAAAACAAAAACCTACACTAAAAAATGAAAAACTAGACTAAATCCTATCTCTGCATGGTCGTCACATTTTTCTCTGCTGAAACTAGAATTTATAGGGAAAAACCAAAAGGAGGGAATCCCGGGAAGATTGGGGGAGCAAACGCTCCCCCAACTGACACAAGATGGTCGCGGAAACGAGGCTAAGGCCGCGTTTCCGCGGCCCTGGTGTGGCCAGGTGGCCACACCCAGTTGGTGGAGATCCCTTATTTGATGATTTTCTGTATATTCTTCTGGTTTTCTCGTTTCTGCTCCAGGATTGACGAAACAGCCTTTGATTGTTGGCTTCAACCGCTTGATTCAGGGAGGATTCTTCTCAACGGTTTTTAACCTCTCTGATATGCCAGATTTTTCCCTGATTCTTTGACTTCGAATTTCTTCTGAATTAAATCAGAATTTGGTGGGCTTTTGGGCTTGTTTCTGTTTCCTTTCTTTTAGCACTTGGGCCTACATTAAACAGAGAAAAAGAAAACTTATTATTAGGATTTATTAACTAAAAAGTATGGTAAGGTGACAATGTATATGCAATATATGTGACTAATCACAAGCTAATACAAGTAACTACTTCTCTTTCTTTTTCCATTTACTTGTCTTTTCCATTTACTTTTACTTCCTTGTTGTAGTGTAACTTCCTTCCTCTTCACTTCTTTTCTTTGCTTTCTTGTAGTGTAACTCCCTTTCTCTTTACCCCTTTTCTTTTGTTATTTTTTTTTACTATCATATCTAACTAACTCTTTCATAGCATGGCTAACTAATTACTAAACCCACTAATCTCTAACAACTTGCTTGATAAACCAAATGAGTCAATAGTGTCAACTAAGCCTTGTGCAAACGAGAGCTATGGCATCTTAAGACGAGGGTTCTAACTCTAACTTACCTACAAGTGTTACTTTCTTATATTTCTTACTTAATGGTTTTGATGATCTACGAGTTGTGTACTTTACTTGTTATTGTAAGTTATTACTTGTTGTAAGTTAGAGATTTTCTTTTTAACTTTGCCGATACCATTAGTGCACTTGTGCCTTCCTTATTCTCGCCTTTTATTAGATCTTGATAAGGGAATGTCCAAGTTTTTGCCATGTTAAGCTAAGTTATAGGAAGAACTTTCACTCGATTTCCACGTGAATAGTTCCTACGCATAAGGGTTATACTTGTCTATGATCCACCGTGAGGCTACATCTTCAAGAAGTTAGGGATTAGTGGGAGCAATTAGCAGAAAGTTATCCATACGCTTTTACCATCTAGAAAAATCACTTTTACAACAACCAAATCATTTTAAAACAATTTTTGAAACCAACTTGTTTTCATTTTTCAATTCTTTATTTTGAAACAAAGAACTTTCTCTTTCTTAAACAAAGAAGCCGCATCAAGCTTTCATCACTCTCCCTCCTTGTGGATACGACCCGTATAGCCACTTCGCTACTACGGAAGAATCGCAAAAGCAGTAACATTGACCCACACTCTTTTCACTTATTCTTGTGCTTACTTTTTTCCGATCAAGCAACAATATAAAATTAGTTTTCATAAATCAATCCCTTTTTCAAATAAGAAATACTGAAATCAACCAGTGATACCGGCAGACACCAAATCCGGTCGAGTTTTGATAAATTCAGAAAAATCTCCAAAAATATTCTAAAGTAGAAAATGTGATACTAATAAATAATGTGAAAGTGGATTTAAGAAATAAACTCTATTTTTAAATTAAAAATCTTGGAATTGACCAGTGACAACCGAAAAGACAAAATCGACCAGTACACTAGGATCGGGTCACCGCTTTAGACTCAGGTTGATTCTGAATCTAGAAATATGGATCCATACCAAATGATGATATAAATAATCATAAAACAAAAATAAATATGGGAAAAATTGAAAGAATATGATTAAAAAATTAGAACACGTATCTAAGTACGTATTCCTGAAACAGGGTGTTACATTCCATCCACCTTACAAAAATTTCGTCCTCGAAATTCGATAAGGGAAAGATGAACATAGAAAAGATAGAGACAAGGATTATACCAATTAAGATATGAATAACTACAGGTGACACTTTCAAATGACTGAATAATAAACTCAGGACCTAGGCGTCATTTGCACTTTCTGCCGCATAAAACTTCAGATGGTGCCCTTTAATACTGACCGATGTCACTTCTTTATCTGAGAGGCATGAAGTTGTACTTGCTGAAGAGTCTGTAATGGAATTTCTGATATGCTGCATACTTACTATTACTCCGAGAATGGACCAGAATCCAAAAATAGAGAAAACCGCGATAAGACTGAGCATAATAAAGAAGACCGATAGTCAAGAAATCTGAATATTGGGCATTGATAACTCAGAAAGACATAACCAAGAATATAGGATAACCAAAGTAAGTCCTGAATGCTGTATTTTGAATGATAATCTGACTGTAGATCAATTCTGAGAATACCCGAGCTTTATAGAATTGGTCAGAGAGATCATATAGTAGCTTCATTCAGTTCTCTGCCGCTATCTCTAGTCTATTCATATCTTAAGTTAGTATAAAGAAAATGAGAACTGGGGAAAATGAAAAGATGGAAGGAATTTGAGAATCAAAGGAAGGATGATTAAGAGGAAATAGATAACTATGTACTTGTAGTTAGATTGTATAACTGGGATCCATGCATTCCAATTGCAAATTTCTTTACCATTAATTTGCTGACTAGTTGTACTGTGGATGTGAGAGCTTAGGCTCTGATACCATCCTGTAACGCTCCGATCTCGTGAGTACGGAGACGTTACTATGATGTATATATACAGGTCAAAAATACCTTCATATATATAATATATATATATTATATATATAAGCTAAGTATCAGTACATGCAAGAATCAGAGTACGAAAGTACGTGGTGCATTATACATTCTAATATATGAGTACAATTACAAATTTATCATAAGATGTGACACATATTATAAGAATATTACATCACTGATAGGTGCAAAAGCGACAATACTATACAATTATGAATAGTACAAAAAGTGCTCATGAGTTACAAAAGGAAAATCGAGAGACGAGCAGGGGGCCTGGAAGGACAGAGCTTCGGACTAGTCTACCAATGATCCACGATGCTACCGCTGCGCAACTCTGGTCAACAGGAAGTCCATCACGGTCCAATCTCCAAGATCTGGACATGCAGATCCAGGAGAGTTAGAACTCCCTAGCGAGTGGTAAGATGAGTGCCAAGTGACGTGCAGAGACAAGCATACGTGTATTGATAAATCTAAATCATAAGCATGCACTGAAAATCGTGTCATGAGCACAGGCATACAGGAGCAGGCAAGGAGGCAGTAAGTAAAGTATAAGCGACAGAATCAGTTATACAAGCCCAGTTCTGATCCGTGAGATTAGTACATCGAAGAAATAATTCAAACAAGAAAACCCTCATAATATACCTTGTATCTCACATCACTATATCCTGAGTTTATATAACCCAAGTTGTCTCCTAAACTATGAAAACATCATAAAATCGATAAAAATGATAAAATCAATAATACAATATACAAGCAAAATAAGTTGTACAAGCTCAGTTTATGGCTTCATAAGACAAGTACATCGAAGAAATAGTCCAAACAAGGAAACCCTTATGCATATACCTTGAAGCTCAGGTTCCGTAATCTTAGTTCATACAACCCGAATTACAAAACAACATAAGGAATTATTATATTAACAGTTCATTATTATTACTCGTCCGACCGATATATCTAAGTATGTGTATTGGCGACGTTCCATCCGACATACCTCAATATATGAGTAAGTCGATGTGTTATTTAAAATTGATGATGAAACAACGAGTTATGTCTATAGTGAGTCCTGTGCATATCTGGGACCACGTCCCAGGATGTTCTGTTGCTGATATAGAACCTATCGCGAGGCGATTCAGAGGTAAAGGGTCTTATTTGTATGCCCTGTAAGAAGTTAGTAATTGGGATGGCAGCACACCCGGTTGAACACCTGGACGACCACAGGTAGAATCAAAGTTTTAGTTGCACAACATACCTAATACCACTATAAACTTATTCACCACTTGAAATTCATTAGTTTCCCCTTACCCGATATAAGTTGTGCCCTTTTATAGTTTATTATGTAGTTATCAGTTTACGGGAATAACAGGAGCAAATCAGGTTCAGAAATTCTGGAGTACATGAGTACTAGGAATATAGGTTACTGTATATAATATAGGATAACAGTTACAGGATTCTCGTAATATGATAGTCACAAGTCAAGAGTAAACAGGGCAGGTGACAAGTGATAACATGTAGGTGTCAGTGTCAGGTGATAGCATGTAGGTGTCAGCTATCAGGTGATAGCATGTCAGGCGATAGCACAACAAATATCAACTGTTGTATAATATAATATAGAAAAATGGTACCGATACAGGGGATTAGTACGAATACAAGAAAATGGTACCGTAAGGGATCGATACGAATACAAGAAAATAATACAGTTTTGAAAAAATAGTACAAGAAAAGATTTCAAACTCTTCACAACCATCAAGGAAAGAATAATAGTTAAATTATAAAGCAGGCTAGCATGCAAGCAGGCAAACGAACATCCAAGGGGAGCTAAGTAAAGCTAGAGTGAAGCTAAAGCATAGTACTAGACGCTATCACGCTCGGTGTGGTTACCGCTCGCGGCACAGCTAAACTTACATGACGGAGTGAGTGTATGAATGACGGAGTGAGTGTATGAATGCTATACTACCGCGTGTGGTTAAGCCGCGCTCACGGTATAACTAAACTCGAAACAGAGTTAGCAGTAAAGCGCTGAGCTCTAGGTCCGCCTACCAGGCGTAGCTAAGAGACCTGACGGTCTAAGCTCCTAAAGGGAAGTGGAGAGACCATAAGGTCTAAGCACACTCCCAGTAGCTATCACGAAACCCAAAGGGTACAAGGAATAAAGCCTATTCGGTAGTCAGCCTGGGAAAGGGGCTATACTGCCAACCTGTACCAGTGTTTGTATCAAGCACACATATATTGGCCCAGAGGCCCATCACTCTAGTTTTGATGATGATTAACTAATGTAGTTATAGTTTACTAATAATCTTGTGTTTAAATAGTTTCAGAAATTGACCAAGATATTAGTAGGTGTTTAGCTTCAACAAAGGAGTTTTGGAGCTTTCACGTGTTGATTTAAGAGCTCGCGCGTCAAGATCGCATCTAGCACTCGGCTGGAGTCAAGTTCGTTGGATTGTGTTTGGATCGAGTCGACTTGGAGACGAAGTTCTATAAGAAGACCTTAATTTGTTTAGTTTAGTAGTTTAGATCTTGTGTAAAAATTTAGATATTGTTGATATGCTCAAGTTCACACACACAAACACAAGTTTAAGTTTATTGGTTTTGGTTTTTGGTTTAACCGGTTTTTAAATTTCATGTCAAAAACATAGATATATATATCTTATATGTATATTAGATTCTATCCATATACAATATGCTTCAAAGTTGTTTCAATATCATGTTTTTGTATTTGGACAAGTTTTGGAAAAATTGGATTTCCACTTCAAAATTTGGTTTGGAAAATATCGATTTTTGCTTAAAGGCTAAATTCAATATAACAAAAATAGTTCAAATAGTTTATAATATGTGTTGAATTTTAGTCATACATATTTGTATTTCAAAGATCTTAAAAGAACTTATTTTTGTGGAATTTATATGTATTTTATGGGAATTTTTTAGAAGGTAAAAAGATAAGTTTTCAATCTCTATAATTGTTGTCCTGGCCTTCTTCGACCGAGGCAGAAGTCGGTCGACCGGTTCGGTCGACCGATGTGTACAAAGTGCACAGGCCTTATAGGCTGGAGGGCCGGTCGACCGACCCGGTCGATCGCCAGAGAGCTCTGCTCTCTGGAACTGGCCCCGATCGACCGGGCCGTCGACCGGCAGAGAGCATCTGCTCTCTGTATCCAGGCCCGGTCCACCGTGCGGTCGACCGAAGGCACAACGGTCATAAAAATGACCGTTGGCCGGTCGACCGGGCGGTCGACCGGAAGGGCATTTCTGCCCTTTCCTGGCTGCCAACGGACAGATTTTTGAGAGGGTATAAATACCCATCTCTTGAGATGGTTTCTTCATGGTTTTTGAGAGAAAAATTTTTCTAGCTTTCTAAGTGTTTAACAGAAAGCTTTAAAAGAGCTTTTGGGCTAAATATTTTATCTTTATTTGTTTTCAAGGGTTGGAAAATTCAAAGAAAAATAGAGTATTTGGGACATTGGTTTAGATCTTCATTTATATCTTATTCTAGTTGTTTTTCTAAATATTTTTCTTTGTGATTTGATTTTCAGATACCTTGATTTCTCACACTTGAGCTATCTATCTATCCTATTTATTAGGATCTTATTTTGGTGAGAATGGTTTGTGGTTTAGTGAGACCACCAAGAGTTGTAAACCTTCTTTTATTTGAGTTCCTCTTATGTAGAGGTGAGTATGGAGGTTGTATTGGTCCCTCTAAGTGTAGAGATAATTGTGGTTGGAGTGTTGGCTTTGAGCCTTATCCCTCTAGTGAGAGGTGATTGTTGTTTGGCTAAGTACCCATCCCTCTAAGTGTAGAGGTAATTGTTGTTGTGTCTTGCCTCTTGTGTAGAGGTTGAGTTTGTTGGAGAGAGGAGTTGTGTACTCCTAGTTGTATTTACCTAAATCCTCAGTGGAGGTTCCCTCTGTAGGAAGTCCTGTGTGGACGATATAGTAGAAATCCTACTATGTGAAGGCGGGGACGTAGAGCAGTGGCTCAAACCGCGAAACATATCTTTGTGTTTGCGATTGATCTACTATCTCTAAACTCTCTCTACTTTATATCTTGCATTGTTTCATATTGTTCATATCATACTTATATGCTTGGTATTGTTTGTGTGCCTCACTTGTGTTGAATCAAGAGAGATTTACATAGCACCTCAACTCTTATTTAGAGAAATTTAGAGGAGATAGTCCAGAGTCCTTCACTAGGAATTCGGCTACACTCTTTGGTACACTAAGTGTGTGTTGCAATTTATTTTAATTCCGCATCATTTGTCATTAGATTAGCCTTACACCTATTCACCCCCTCTAGGTGTACTTTCAATTAGTATCAGAGCCTACACTCCTGATATTATGTTTAACCACCTAGGAGTGAGATCTTTGTTAACTAATCTACATTTGCATTTGCACACTTATTTGTTTAGACACACTCATAGATTTCATGACCCCTCATATGTTTGATGTTTCTAACATCAATGTATGGAAGATTAAGATGAGTATATACCTAAAAACCCTAGGAATGCATGTTTACCTTGATACTACCAAGAAATCCTATCTTGATAATAACAAGCATATAGAGGCCAATGTACAAGCCCTAGAGGCACTTAGATGTACTCTAAGCAAAGAATATTTTTCTATGATTTCTTATTGTGATTCCGCTTTTGCAGCGTGGAATACTTTAACCTCCACGCTACAAACGATGAAATATGTGGAGGAGGAATCTAGTGGAGATGAGTCCAACCAACCTTGCTACATGGTTTAAGGGAATGACCCTTGAGATAAATTTGAAATCTCAACTAGATGATAGTGCTAATTCTTGAGGAGATGACCATATATATGCCGATACATTAAATGAAGAGCTTTCTATTGTTTGTGAAAACCTTTTGGAAAAATATCAAATTTTGAAAAAAAAAGTCTTAAATAAATAAAGAAAATAAGGATTTATTTTCTAAACTTGACATGGCTTTGCAAGAAAGGGATGAGATTTCAAATGAAAGGGAATCATTGAAATCTCAACTTGATCTTGCCTTGAATGAAAACAAAATCTTAAAAGGTAAAAATAATTGTGATGAAGTTTTGAAGAAAAATGAAGTTTATCTTCAAAGCTTGTTTTTGTTTTAAAAGAAAATGATTCTTTGAAAAACAAAATTATTTCTATTTCAAAAGAATTGGATTTGATTTCTAATGAAAATAAATCTTTAAAAAAATGATTTAGATTCACATGTTTGCCATGCTTCATCATCTAGTGTACCTATTACATGCTCCATCTCTTCTACTATTATTGAAAATGATATATGTATGTTAAAGAAGAACGTTGATTGTTTGGGCTCCACTTTGAGCCAATGTGCCATGAACCACACACGGTTAGAATCCATGTTCACAAGGAACATGCTCCTCAGATGCATGCACACCATACACGGCATACACATGCTCATCATGCTCATACACATGATTCCATGTATGCTTATGTATACACTTGTACACATATGGACGTAAGGGCCACCATGCAAAGTTTTATAATGATAGAGTACATAATGTAAATTTTACAAATAAATTTGTTTGGGTTAGGAAAGGTGCTAAACCCATGGACCCAATAGAGTATGGGTACCAAAATCTACCTCTATTTTATTTGATGTAGGTGTGGGCTCTCACTTGACATGAGGGCATTGATGCCCTGAGGTGAATGCGTTCTGAGCTATATTGTGACACTTTTGGATGCATCACTTTCAAGGGGAGTTTGGTGGAAGGACCACCATGTTTGGAGTTATAGAGATGTGCCCTAATGGTTTTGGTAACTATCTCTAACTCCCTTTTAGTGTACATGCTTTCATATTGTTGATTTTTAGCATGTTTTAATTTTTCATGATTGTTATTAAATGCCATGCTATTAGACTTATGACATACATGTATAGTAATTGAGATACACCCATGTTCATATGGATCTATTTTGTGTTCTCACTATAGTTTAACTATTGTGTACATTTTAATTCTAAAACAAGTGCATTTACATAATGATCATATTGATTTTTGTTTATGATTTTGCACTCATGGTTTTGATTACATGTTTGTAGTTTTTCATTAAAACTTGTGTATATACTTGTACAACTAATGAGCTACATTTGATTTTTGTATGTTTGTTCTTAATTGCTCATTTTTACTCATTAGAAGTATTATTATAGTCTAGTTTTGATGATTCTTGCATTTCAACTTGTTTTCCCTATTTTTTGACATATTTAAATAAAAATATATTTAGCTTCATGTATATGGTAATTTTGTTCAAAAATTTAGATATACATGTATACTCTTGAGACACTTGCTTCTCATGCAAATTCTTTATGGACCCATTTATGTTTGGGATATGTATGTGTACCTTTAGTTTTAACTAAACATACATAAATCTTGAAGCCTATTTAGTTTGATGATTTTCATGTTTCATTTTAAAGGAATTTCATTTGAGCTTAATTGCCTATTTCTATGATTTGTTAATTACATGACTTTGTACACTCACATTTCTTGATATTTTCTCATGACTTTATTGTCATGAGTCTGTATGTGCTTTATAGACTTTGAGTGTCAACTGTTAAGTGATTTTCATATTCCATGGATATATTCCTTACTTGAAGGATTTCGTACTAGTTTTCAAGATTATCATAAAGCTAGTTACGTATTTCTTTTATTTGGAAGAGTTTTCAAACATGTTAAAATTATTTTCAAATCCTATTTTTTGAAAACCTCTTCCATCCAAATGGTGGCTGGATGGGTGACCATGCCTTATATGCTCAAATTGAAAATCTTTTAACATGTGCATGAAAAGGAGATAGTATGAGTATACACTTGATCCTCATTGTATTTTCAATTGGTATCATAATTGATATTTTTTGTACACTCATATTTTTTAAATATGTATGCTTAAAACTTCGAATAGTATCAATTTCGGTTGGTATTTACATTTTCATACATATATATGTGATTTGATTGTGCTTACAATATCTTTACATCTTAAAGTAATATTATGTTTATGCTAAGCTTGATTTAGTCCTTAATGTCAATTATTTTTCAATTGGTATCTTATACAAGTTTATGCATCGTTTTTATTGGTATTTCATGAAGGGGAAGAAAATTCGTATTTATCTTTCAATCGGTTTTATTTTCAATTAGTATCTTACTCCCATTCTTTATGATGAAAATACTTTGTTTTGGTATATGCTAACATTTTCAAATTGGTATCATATTTCATTTTAAATTTGTATTAATATTGATATGAGTTATGTTTACCTAAAATAATTTGGTTTTACTTTCAATTGGTATCAAGATTTTCAATATATATATATTATATAATATATATATATATATATATATATATTTCAATTGGTATCAAAAAATTTGCAAGATATTTTAAATTGGTATCAAGATATTTTCAATTGGCATCTCTTAGTATCTTAGAATTTTGTTTACTTTCACTTGGCATCTCAAAAATGTTTTGTTTATTTTTAATTGGTATCATAAATTGGTATCATAATGTTTCGATGTATACCTTATCATAAATTGATATATTTTTCAATTGGTATCATAATGTTTTGATATGTATTGCTGATATGCAAGGGAAGCTTCACATCTTCTCTATATATAGATTCATGTTGAGTATCTTTCATATTGAAGTGATTGACTTCTCTTTAGTATGTAGTACATGTGTGTAGAGGGAGCTTCACATCTCTTTTATACATTGTATATTATGCATTATGTGATTAGGCTTTAGTCATCTCTTTTTCATGTAATGCATGTATGCAAGGGAGTGAACTTTATGTCTCTCCTCTTCATGAATGTATATCGCATATACATCCTTCTTTTTTGATTTGACAAAAAGGGAGAAAATTGTTTTTGAGTTTATCTATGCCCCTTTGTTGATGATTTGATAAAAAAGGGGGAGAGAAATTTAGAGTTTTATATATGCATGATTTTTAATTCCTTGTTTTATACAAAAAGGGGGAGAAGAATTTTGAAAGTTTTTTATATGCATGTTTATTTTTTCATTGGTATCAGAGCATATATGTTTGTTTATGAAAAAAGTATTCTTCATTTATGCATATATGTGCTATTTGTTTTATGCAGTCATTGAATATCTTTACTGTTTATTGCTATGTATGAGTTAAGGGGGAGCTTCTATGAAGCTTAACTTAAATCCATGCATATATAACTCCATGAGTTTTGTCATAATCAAAAAGGGGGAGATTGTTGGCCTAGAGGCCCATCACTCTAGTTTTGATGATGATTAACTCATGTAGTTATAGTTTATTAATAATCTTGTGTTTAAATAGTTTCAGTGATTGACTAAGATATAGTAGGTGTTTAGCTTCAATAAAGGAGTTTTGGAGCTTTCACGTGTTGATTCAAGAGCTTGCGCGTCAAGATCACATCTAGCACTCGGTTGGAGTCAAGTTCGGGATCATGTTTGGATCGAGTCAAATTGAGACGGAGTCTACAAGAAGACCTTGGTTGTTTAGTTTAGTAATTTAGATCTTGTGTAAAGATTAGATAGTGTTGATATGCTCAAGTTCACACACACTCAAGTTTAAGTTTATTTATTTTGGTTTTTGGTTAACCGATTTTTGGATTCATGTCAAAAATATAGATATATATATATATCTTATATATATTGGATTCTATCCATATACAATATGCTTCAAAGTTGTTTCAATATCATGTTTTTATATTTGGACAAGTTTTGGAAAAATCAGATTTCTACTTCAAAGTTTAGTTTTTAAAAAATACCGATTTTTGTTTAAAGCCTAATTTCAATATCACAAAAAATAGTTCAAATAGTTTATAGTATGTGTTGAATTTTAGTTACATATATTTGTATTTCAAAAATCTTAAAAGAACTTATTTTTGTTGAATTTATGTATATTTTATGGGATTTTTTAGAAGGTAAAAAGACAAGTTTTCAATCTCTATAATTGTTGTTCTGGCCTTCTGCCGGTCGACCGGACAGTCGACCGAGGCAGAAGTCGGTCGACCGGTCCGGTCGACCGATGTGTACGAACATGCACAGGCCTTATAGGTTGGAGGGCCGGTCGACCGACCCGATCGATCGCCAGAGAGCTCTGCTCTCTGGAACTGGCTGGGTCGATCGGGCGGTTGACCGACAGAGAGCATCTGCTTTCTGTATCCAGGCTCGGTCGACCGGGGCGGTCGACCGGAGGCACAATGGTCATAAAAATGACCATTGGCCAGTCGATAGGAACGGGCATTTTCTGCCCTTTTCTAGCTGCCAACGGGCAGATTTTGAGAGGGTATAAATACCCATCTCTTGAGCTGGTTTCTTCATGGTTTTTTGGAGCAAAAATTTCCTATCTTTCTATGTATTTAACAACAAGTTTTAAAAGAGTTTTTGGGCTAAAAGATTTTAGCTTTATTTATTTTCAAGGGTTGAAAAATTCAAAGAAAAATAGAGTATTTGGAATATTGGTTTAGATCTTCATTTATATCTTATTCTAGTTGTTTTCCCAAGTATTTTCTTTGTGATTTGATTTCCAAACACCTGATTTCTCACACTTGAGCTATCTATTTATCCTATCTATTAGGATCTTGTTTTGGTGAGAAAATTGGTTTGTGATTTAGTGAGACCACCAAGAGTTGTAAACCTTCTTATATTTGAGTTCTCTCTTGTATAGAGGTGAGTGTGGAAGTTGTGTTGGTATCCCTCTAAGTGTAGAGGTGATTGTGGTTGGAGTGTTGGCTTTGAGCCTTATCCCTCTAGTGAGAGGTGATTATTGTTTGGCTAAGTGCCCATCCCTCTAAGTGTAGAGGTGATTGTTGTTGTGCCTTGCCTCTTGTGTAGAGGTTGTGTGTTGTTGAGAGAGGAGTTGTGTACTCCTAGTTGAATTTACCCAATCCTTAGTGGAGGTTCCCTGTGTGAGAAGTCCTGTGTAGAGATATAGTGGAAATCCTTCTGTGTGAAGGTGGGGACGTAGAGCAGTGGCTCGAACCTCGAAACATATTTATATTTGCGATTGATCCACTATCTCTAAACTTTCTCTTCTTTATATCTTGCATTGTTTCATATTGTTCATATCATAATTATAAGCTTGGTATTGTTTGTGTGCCTCACTTGTGTTGAACCAAGAGAGCTTTACATAGCACCTCAACTCTTATTAGAGGAATTTAGAGGAGATAGTCCAGAGCCCTTCACCGGGAATTGGCTACACTCTTTGGTTACACTAAGTGTGTTGCAATTTAGTTTTAATTTCACATCATTTGTCATTAGATTATCCTTACACCTATTCACCCCCTCTAGGTGTACTTTCAATATATATAACAGATAACAGCTGAATTATTAGTAGAGTGGTGAAGCCCAGAGGCTGAGCAAGTTAGAAATAAAGATAGAGAGCAAACAAGGTGAACAATCAAGCGGAGCCAAGCAAGGCTGGAGCAAAGCTAATGCACAACACTAAAGTCTATCACGCTCAGAGTGGTTACTACTCACGGCGAAGCTAAACACATGTGTGGTGGTGGGTAAACAACTCTGACCCATTATGAAGTCGCGCCCATGGCGTAGCTACATCCGGACGGAATTAGCGATAAAGCGCTGAGCACTAGGCTATCCTACCAGGCGGGGCTGAAAGACCTGACAGTCCGAGGGTCCAAAGGGTTGTAAGGAGACCATAAGGTCTAAGTGCACGCCTGGTAGCTACCATAAAACCCAGATGGTGCAAGGGATAAAACCTATTGGGTAGCCAGCCCGAAAAATGGGCTCTACAAGGGTACCTGAACAAAAATATTAATACACACGAGCACACACATAAACATAGTGATTACTAGACTATCTATGGAGTAGTGAAGCTCGAAGGCTGAGTGAGAACCCGAAGGCTAACGACCACGAAGGGTCGGCCAGGCATGATAATAGAGTAGAACACAATAATATAGAAGTACAGGAATTAAACTACATTATTACACATATACATCACAGTGGTGCAGATACATCACACCGGTACAATACGCATATCCCCAATATACATGCACACACACACCAATACAAAATACTGAAACGATACATTTACACATGTCCACATATACAAATACAATAATACCAAATACTGTTGGCCCAAAGGCCCTCATTCTAGTTTTGATGATGATTAACTCATGTAGTTATAGTACAAATGATCTTGTGTTTAATAATAGATATTATCAAGATCTTAGTCAGTGTTTAGCATCAACAAAAGATTCGAAATCAAGTTTTGAAGCTAGCACGTGTTGATTCAAGAGCTCGCGCTTCAAGATCGCATCAAACTCAAAAAAGAGTCTATCTCATGGATCAAGTTTGGATCATGTCAAAATGGAGAAGAAGATTTAAGAGAAGATTTTCAAGAGATGACTTGAATTCATGTTTGTAAGTTTAAGATTTTTATTTTAGATAAAATGTAAAGAATAGATTAGTTGTGGATGCTCAAGCTCATACACACACACAAAAAATATTCATATCTTGCATGATTAAGTTTTGTTTTTGGAAGATATATGTTTAGTTTTAGTTTGGGTTTTGGTTTTGAGCTTCAAAGAATACATCTTTCGGTTTCATGAATAGATTTCATCAAATAAGTTTACATAGTTTATATGTATTGGATTTCATTCATATACACTATTTCTTCATATTGTTAAGAAAACTTATTTTGATGAGTTTATATCATATATTTAAGTTTTGTATTTATCAAAATTATTTTGAGCTTATTGTCAAAAATAAGTATATTTCATCTTCTTTGTGCATTGGATTCTATTCATACACTATACTTCAAAAGTGATTAAATATCTTATTTTGTATTTGAATAGGTTTTGAAAAATTAATTTATTATTTTTTTTAAAGTTGGTTTTTGAAAAATACTGGTTTCGGTTTAAGCTTTAATTCTTTACCTCAAAAATAGTTCAAATTGTTTGTAATATGTGTTGATTTTTGATCACAAATTTGTACTTCAAAGTATTTCAATGAACCTATTTTTGTGGAATTATGGGATTTGAATAAAATTTTTATGGGTTTCAAAGTTATAATTTAAACCTTAACATTTGGGTTTGGGCTGTTGTCGGCCGACCGAGCGGTCGGTGATTAGTCTGCAATTCTACATTATTATATCACATTTCCCACTGATTTATGAATAAAATGTCGGTCTAAACCGTGTTTTGGTCTCTCTGCAGGTAAATCAAGAGTTCAAGGGTAAAGGAGTAATAAGAGCTTAATTAATTCCATTTTATGGTAATTAATCCCAGATTTCGTGGAGGCCAAGCAAAGGAACATCTAGAAGATACATCGAACCTAGACCTTGCTCACGTCAGACGAATATTCCGGCGAAATTACCAGAAACTGGACATACCAGGAACATTCTCGAAGCGACGGGGACCCCTGCCAAAAACGAGGGACCTAAGTCCCTGGTCGCCCATTGGTGGAGCACGCGTCGATTTTCGACGCGTGTGGCCCCGTTTGTCTTCTGGAGGCTCTTATGCCTATAAATAGTCCTGTATTTGGCCCAAACGCGAGAAGTGTTCATTTTAGGAGTAGTTTCTGATTTTTTTCTATGTTTTAGGTTAGTGTAGGTAGGTGCTCTTCATTTCATTTATCTTGCCCTTTTTCTTCTTTTTAGATCTTGTAGTAGGGCTGAGAGATTCAGAGAGAGAGAGATAGAGAGGGATTGATGTAATAGATGGTGACAGTCTATGTAAAGGTGCCTCCTTTCTCCTCCAATGTAATCTTCTTCATCTTCTACATGATGCTTTGCTAACTTTTCTTCTCATGGAAATCTAACTACTAACCACTAACCATCTAACCACTTACTTGATAATCCACATGAATCTAATAGCCTCTATAAGGCCTTGTTCTTGCAAGAGCCATTAATGGCTCATGATGATGGGTTCTAACATCTAACTTGCTAACTTGCTAACCAAGCTAACTCTCTCTTATTTCATGCTTTCTTTCAATGGTTTGATGATCTAATGTTTGTATTAGCTTGCTCTTGATGCAAGTTTGAAGTGAAGAACCATCTCATTTTTTGCCATGCTTTGTATCGTCTCTTGAAGCCAAGGATTAGTGATGGCCGATGATCAAATGTGAGGCAACTATCATTAAGAGGTTAGCATGGTTAGTGGAGCAATTGGTAGTTAGTAGCCATGAGTTTTCTTTTATCTTGTTTAGAAACTATTTTCAAAACTCTTCTATAATTTTTCTATCGATGTTGTCACCGCTTCTTAGTTCACCTTTGTTCCATCCTCTTTCCTATTTGCTTTCCAAACCACTTCTCTTTGGTTTTTCACATCGCCGTTTTTATCGCTCTCCTCTACCACTTTCTAGATTTCTTTCTTTTCCTTTCCATTCTCTTTTTCTAATTCTTTTAACAAAGAAGAATTGTTAACATAAAACGTGAAAAAAAACTGTCAATGCTTCTATCGCCTCCCTTCCCTGTGGATTCGACCCGTTGAGCCATTACTATAACGGAAGTATCGAGGGTACATTAGCACATACGAGTTTTTACATCGATTTCATAAATACACATTTTTTGAGTGCTAGTTTCGCCTCGATCACATTTTTGTAGTATAGTGGTGAGTATTCCCGCCTGTCACGCGGGTGACCCGGGTTCGATCCCCGGCAACGATGCCAAAAATTTTGTCGGAAGGTAGGAGTGTACTATATTCAGAGAGAGAGGGTTAGAATCAACCTTCGATGCTCTTATGTGATGCTCAAAAACTCCAAAATGTATTCACAATTTTCTTTACTCCTTCCGAATCACCGTAGTAGTATAAGCTATTACGGGTCGATCCTCAGGGAGAGCTTGCGATGGAAGCTTTACGGTTTTGAAATTGAGTTGTGAAGAAAGAAATGAAAGTTCTTCTATGTTCAAGAAAAACAAAATGACATGGAAAGGAGAGGAAAAATTCGTTGTGGATTTTGTTGCATAAAAAGTAAAAGGATGGAAAGAAAGTGAAATGAACTTGGAAAACTTTACTAGCTTGAAAAGAAAACTTTGAGAAGGAAAACCTTGAAAAGACCTTTAGAGGGAAGAAATCATGACAAGCTAACCCTTCTAATTACTAACTTACTAATCTCATAGGGTGATGCATGCCTCATGTTGATTCATCAGCAAGGTTTGTCTTGCTTGTTTGGTCAAATACTTTCACATGTAGAGGATGAGTGATCTTCTTGGCTTGTCTTGTAGCCTCATTGATTCATCGACTCCCGATATAGATTTTCAATGGTGGAATCAAGGAGTGTCACAAGGGAATGCTAAGGAAGAAGATACAAGATTCATTAGTCATTCAAAGCCATACTCGAGCTAGCATTGAAGTAAGAAAATTGTACAACAAATAGCATAGTTAGGTGCTCCATCTCCATGTTCCATCAAGGCACTTGTTCTAAAGACAAGGCTCTAAATGAGGCTCACATGAATCATATGGAATGAAAACAAGCATTTGCCAAGAATTAAAGTAACTCATCTTCATTGGGGATAATAGAGACTTGAA
Organism: Agave tequilana; assembly: GCA_038442645.1. NCBI lineage: Eukaryota > Viridiplantae > Streptophyta > Magnoliopsida > Asparagales > Asparagaceae > Agave > Agave tequilana. Next base: position 22,009 of record JAVJIF010014635.1, on the reverse strand, counting down.
ATTACAAGATCACAATAAAGCATCCAATGAATCACATGAATTAGCAATCACCCAAGAGTTAGAAGTTAGTAAAGTTAGTAGTTAGCTAGTCATGTTAGAGAATTAGCTAGACATTGAAATGAAAAGAACACAACAATTCATGGTAGAAGAAAATGCAATGGTAATTAAAGCTTGAAGAAAGTAAAGCACAAGAAAGTAAAGCACTAGAATTAGTAAAGATGAGAAGATAGATGGATCAATCCTTGCATTCAAGTTGTCACCACTTCAATTACAAGATCTCACACACTCTCTCTCTCTCTTTGCAGAATTCTAAAAGGAGAAAGAAGATTACAAGAGCACTAAAGGAAGCTAGAGAAAATCCCTACAATTCTCTCAAAAATACAAGCTCTTCTCTCTATTCTCTCTTCTCTTTTTCGCAGAGGCCCTAGAGGTCTATTTATAGGTTCCAGAGGATGAGGCCCTCAAATCTCGGCCGTGGGATCAAACGCTGGCTCAACGGCCAGATGCTTGCCGCGGATCCGCGGCCAGAGCCGTGTGATTTTAGGAATTAGGGAAACTCTAAACTAAGATTTCTTAATATAAGTCGAAAAGAGGAGTTTGTTGGATTTTTAGGTTAAGTAAAAAAGGATAAGAAAGATAGCTAGATTTTAATTCTTTCTTTAGCATTTATTACATTAAACATATTGAGGGATTAATCAAAGACTTAGTGATTCTATTTACACATATATATAATAAAAAAAAAAATTGGCGGTTGCCGGGGAGAGCAACGGTTTTCATTAGAGTGAAGAACTAAACGAATTTTCTTCTCTGTTGCAGGTTACAGGTTGAAGAAACAGGAAATAAAGCACTGCAGTAACATATAAGTGGTCTTGGGCCTCTGCTCAAGAAAGCAGAGACCAAGTACCCTCTGATTTGCCGCGTTTCTCGGCCAAGGCCGCGGATCCGCGGCAAAGAGGAGTTGACTACTAACTGGTTTTGTGCAGGGTTGCTTGCTTTGCAAAAATACAGTTGCTGCAAATCTTATTTCTTGTATGCTCTCACCAGGATCCTGCTAATAATCAACAGTAAAATATTTGTTGAAAAATTTAAAAATTGATTAGACGTTTGCATTTTTAGGCACATGTCTTTTCAATTCATTTACTTTATTGTTGAAGAGTGCTGGAGCAAGGTACGTTCGCATTGCATTTAGAATAGGACTCACTTCTTGGTTGATTTACATCGCTTTGAGTGAACCTTGTTTGCATATATTGTACACTTGCACAAAATTGATTTTAAGGGCATCACCCCCAATAAACAAGATAAGGTGGGGATTTTATCACCCTTTCCTTGGCCCAAAAATCATCATCCAAGCACTCACAATCCCAAGCTTTTTAATAAAATCTGATAGACGTTGGCCCTAGGGACATCCGGACTCAGTAGGAGATCAGCTGAAGTTGGAAATTGTTTTTGATTCATAATCCAGTCAAATCAGTGTCTAAGGTTAGGGATTAAGAGGTTACGCCTCGAAGATACCGTGGTTTGGCGTAATTAAGGCCGTTGCTTACGCACGAATACCTCCCACCGTATTTTGCCCCTACCTGGCTGATTAGCTGTGGTCTGACTCGAGCAATAACCTTCTTTGGTTCATCGAACAGTTAGGAGTCGTCTAGGTCTAGGTATCCTAGATAGCATGTGATTGATTTTCATTTCTTGTTTGTTATTTTCATTTTCTTTCGCTTGTGTGATCGGTGAACGTTGTCTGTGATTGTGTATGCAAGAGTGGTATCGGGATCCAAATTCTGCAAGACTTGTGAGGATTTCTACACTTGCACAAACACCACCACCTGACACAATCCCAATCATGGCAAACAATACTTCGCTTCAAGACAAGTTCTACCCGATCCGCACTTCACTTCCATCATGCATTCTTCTCCCAGTGACCAATGGAAATAACTTTGAGCTGAAGCCACAATACACTCCCGCGATTTCATGGCCTAGAGTCCGAGGATGCATATTTCTTCATTCGTGAGTTTGAAGAAGTATGTGTGATGATGAGAATTTCCTAATTAACTGAGGACGCTGTTAGACTAAGGTTCATACCCTTTGCGCTGAAAGATATAGCTAAGAAATGGCTCTACAATCTTCCTGCCAGTTCAATTTCTTCATGGGATGATTTTGTAAAAGTCTTTCTTAAGAAGTTTTATCCCATTCACAAGACAGCCATCATGAGAAAGAACGTTATGCAATTCAAGCAGGAATCCAATGAACCATTCTGGAAATATTCGAACGCTTCAAAGACTTACTAGCCCTATGTCCTCATCACGGCATAGAGAAGTGGCGGCAGTGCCAAATTCTCTATGACGGACTTGATTACCAAACAAAGACACTCCTTGAAACCATGTGCCAAGGGGAATTTTTAAAGAAAGATGAGAATCAGGGGTGGGATCTCTTTGAAGCCTTAGCTGAAAAAACAATTCAGTGGGAGTCATGCCTAGAAAAACCCACTCCCACCACTTTCAGAACCGGTATGCATTCGATAGAATCCTCTATAGCTGCTGAGGCTAAAATAACACAATTGATGAAGAGGATAGAACTGCTTGAATCTAGGGAACCTACTGCTGTGAACCAGGTCAACCCATCACCTGTGGTCAACCCAGGTTGTACCTATTGCCATGATCTCAACCATCTGTTCGAAGAGTGTCCTGTTTACCAGTCTCAAATGTATCAGGAAAATACGAATGCTGCATATACCAGACCCAACTACAATCCATACTCCAAAACGTACAATCCGGGATGGCGAAACCATCCAAATTTTTTCTGGAGTCAGTCTGGTCCTGAGCAACCAAGGCAACCATTTTCACATCAATATCCTGCTCAGTCTCATCAACCCAGTTTCCACCAGAATCCACCAAATTTTCACTCATACCAGAGTCCACCACAATTCCAATCATATCAGAATCCACCACATTTCCAAACAAACTTCCAGCCCACATATCAGCAACATCAACCACAAAATCATCCAGACAAAAGAAAAACAGATTTGGAAAAAATGATCGAAACCCTATCCAAAACCCAGGCTTCAATGATGACCAACCACCACTAGGATATGAATAAATTACAGGTCCAGATAGGTCAATTGACTAATTCTTTAAATGAACGACAAAAAGGAATGCTACCGAGTCAGCCATTGCCCAATCCAAAAATCACTTCCTCTGCATGAAGTTGAAGACATGGACCCCAGTCAATGCAACACTGTTCATATTCTGAGATCCGAGAAGCGGGTAGATAATAAGGTTTCAAATCAACCCACCAAATCAGTGTCAAAATCAACACCTCCTGTTCCAGTGCAACCAACTCCAGACAAACCATCTTCAAGTTCACAACCATCAACTTCCAAATCCAAAGAAAAAGAAAAGACTGACGAGCAACCATACAAGCCTATTGTACCATTTCCAAATAGGCTAGCAAACCAAAAGTTGAATGCTCATATGGAGAAGATCAGAGAAATGTTCAATCAGGTCCAAATCAATGTACCTCTTCTTGATGCCATACAACAAGTTCCATCATATGCCAAATTTTTAAAGGAAATGTGCATCAAGAAGAGGAAAGCAAATGTCCTTAAGAAAGTCTTCCTAGCTTCAAACATTAGCGAGTTGCTCACTAGGCCAATTCCTGTAAAGTATAAGGACCCAGGGAGCCCAACCATTTCTTGTATCATAGGACAGACTACTATCAAAAGGGCATTACTTGATTTGGGAGCCAGTATCAATCTTCTTCCCTTTTCTGTGTATCAGCAACTAGGGTTAGGCGACCTCCGTCCGACCAAAGTTACGATACAATTGGCTGACCGCTCTGTAAAGATTCCCAAAGGAGAGATTACAGATGTTTTAATACGGGTCGGGGAATTCATTTACCCCGTAGACTTATTGTTCTAGAGACACAACCCGTACATAATCACAGAGCACAGACACCTGTCATTCTCGGATGCCCTTTCTTAGCCATCGCAAATGCGATCATCAACTGTAGGAATGGCTCGATGCGTCTAACCTTCGGAGATATGACGAAAGAGGTGAATGTTTTCCACCTGGGAAAAACAACCTCGAGATTTGGATAATGAGTAATTTGAAGTGAACTTAATCGAGGGTTTAACAAGTAAACATGATGTAGAGGTTGAATATGAGTCCGATGAAGATTTGAGTTAGAGTCTGATGACTTCAATCTTGATCAGATTGTTGAGTCCACTGTGGAATGGGCCACTAATACCACCCCTATTCTTCCCTTGCACCAAGAACAACCATTGATAGATCCTGTCCCTTCTTCTGAGCTTAAGGTTCTTCCCAACCATCTCAAGTACCAGTACTGGATGAGAAAGAAGCTTTCCCGTGATCATTGCATCCCATCTTACGAAGCAACAAGAAGAGGATCTTCTTACTGTGTTAAGAGAGAATCGAGAAGCCATTGGTTGGACCATGGCTGACATAAAAGGGATTAGTCCTTCCATAGTTCAACATCGGATTCATTTGACGGAGGATGCTAAGCCAAAACGTGACCCACAGCGTAGACTGAACCCGATCATGCAGGAGGCTGTTAGAGCTGAGATCTTGAAGCTGTTAGACAATAGGATTATCTATACCATATCCGATAGCCAATGGGTAAGTCCAGTCCATGCTGTGCCAAAGAAAGCAGGATTTACTGTGGTAGAAAACGAGAAAAAAGAATTGGTACAAACACGTCTTCCAATGAAGATTCGAGTTTGTATCGATTACCGAAAGTTGAACACTGCTACATGTAAAGACCATTTTCCCCTTCCGTTCATTGACCAAATGCTCGAGAGATTAGCGGGACATGAGTACTACTGTTTCCTGGATGGATATTCAGGATATAATCAAATCCCCATCGCTCCCGAGGATCAAGACAAAGCCACCTTCACCTGTCCCTTTGGAACATTTGCATACCGAAGAATGCCCTTCGGTCTATGCAATGCTCCCGCAACGTTTCAACGTTGCACGCTAAGCCTTTTTTCAGACATGGTGGAAAAATTCTTGGAGATTTTCATGGATGATTTTCGATTTATGCCGATTCCTTTGAACAATGCTTGTACCATCTTAAGCTGGTTCTACAACGCTGCATGGAGAAAAACTTAACACTCAACTGGGAGAAGTGTCACTTTATGATCAAGCAAGGATTGTTCTTGGGCACGAAGTTTCACATAAAGGAATTGAGGTTGACAAGTCTAAAGTGAAAGTTATTACAAAGCTCCCTGAACCAACTTGCTTAAAAGACATTAGATCATTTTTAGGGCACGCCAGCTTCTATAGACGATTCATTCAAGGGTTTAGCAAAATTGCTAGACCTTTGACAAATCTCTGAGGAAAATATGTACCCTTTAAATTCAATGAAGAATGTCTACAAGCCTGGGAGGAGCTTAAGTGTAGACTTGTCTCAGCACCTATCATTTCTGCACCTGATTGGACCAAGCCATTCGAGATTATGTGTGATGCCTCGGATTTTGCTATCGGCGCTATTCTAGGGCAGCGTATTGATACTAGGCTACACGTAATCCACTATGCTAGCAGAACACTGCATGAAGCCCAACTCAATTATACAACTACTGAAAAGGAATTTTTAGCTGTTGTATTTGCGTTGGAAAAATGTCGCCAATACCTGCTAGGGTCCAGGACGACTATTTTCACCAATCACTCCGCCCTAAATACTTAATGCAAAAGAAGGATGCAAAGGCAAGACTTATTCGATGGATACTTCTTTTGCAAGAGTTTGATCTGGAAATCAAGGATAAAAAGGGCGTTGAGAATGTGGTAGCTGATCACTTGTCAAGGATCCCCAATGCACCAAAGGAGACAATACCAATAAATAATGATTCCCTGACGAACACATTTTTATAATGTGTGGAGAGCCCTGGTATGTTGACATAGCGAATTACCTTGCAACCGGGCGAACACCTTCCAATTGGTCAGGTCAGGACAAACACCGTTTCATGAGTCAAATGCGGTTCTTCTTTTGGGATGAACCGTATTTATTCAATATTGTCTTGACCAGATAATACGAAGGTGTCTTCCTGAGGATGAACATCAGAGTGTCTTAACATTCTGTCACAAGCTAGCTTGCGGTGGACATTTTGGTCCACGAAAAACTGCTGAGAAAGTACTTCAGAGTGGATTTTACTGGCCCACTCTCTTTAAGGATGCATATACTTTCTGCAAGGTATGTGACAGGTGTCAAATGATGGGTCGAATTACGCGGAAAGACATGATGCCCCTTACACCCATCTTGGAGGTCGAAATTTTTGATCTGTGGGGCATCGACTTTATGGGACCCTTTCCTCTGTCCTATGGCAACCAATATATTTTGGTAGCTGTAGATTATGTTTCCAAATGGGCTGAAGTAGTTCCAACAAGGACAAATGACAACCAAGTTGTCATCAAGTTTTTACGGGAAAATATCATCTCACGCTTCGGAGCCCCCGTGCGATAATCAGTGACAATGGGAGTCATTTCTGCAATCAGGCTTTTGAAGCCCTAATGCGCAAATACTCTATTTCTCACAAATTATCCACGGCATACCATCCTCAGACTAACGGGCAAGTGGAGGTCTCTAATAGACAAATCAAACTCATATTGGAGAAAACCGTTGGACAGAACCGAAAAGATTGGTCCATCAAACTCACTGATGCCTTATGGGCATACATGACCGCTTACAAGACTGTCCTCGGTATGTCTCCATATCGAGTTGTATTTGGAAAACCTTGCCACTTGCTGTGGAGTTAGAACACCGAGCTATGTGGGCATTAAAGCAGCTGAACTTGGATTTGGATAAAGCCGGTGCCTTGAGGAAATTGCAAATATCTGAGCTAGAAGAGCTGAGAAATGGGGCATATGACAACGCTCGGATAGCAAAACACAGAACCAAGCTCTTTCATGATAAATCCATTTACCAGAAAATTTTTGTCCCAGGACAAAAGGTTCTGTTATACAACTCAAGACTCCACCTCTTCCCTGGTAAATTGAAAACCAGGTGGTCAGAACCATACATTGTGCAAAAAGTCTTCTCACATGGTGCCATTGAAATTCTTGATCCAAAAAATGGCAATACTTTCACTGTGAACGGTCAACGCTTGAAGCCATTTTTTACCACTGAGTTTGTGTCACAAGATGTTCATGAACTGGGTCTTTGTGACCCAGTCTATATGTGACCATTTCACTTGTACATTTTCCCTGTTTTCCCTGCATATCCTTTTGGGACCCCTTTTGTATATAATAAAAAAAATGATAAAAGAAAAAAATAATAAAAAAGTAATAACTTCAAATAAGTGGACTTTGGTGCTAAATGGCACCAAGAGTTCCCTCTCTTCATGAATCCCTTTTAAATCACCCTAGGGTTGTAAATACCCAATTCAACCTAGGGTAATTTTGGGAATTCAACTCTCTCAGCCACCTATAAATATCATCTAACCCCGAGGCTCTCCCCTCACCCTAGATCTAAATTCAGATCTGAAACAGTCCACTCGAGCGCCGCCCCTCAAATTTTTTCCCTCCACAGAACCCTCCTTTCTGCTACGTTTTCTCTGGAAAAGCCGCGATTCCGCGGCCATATCCTCTTCCCTGGTGCGCCGCCAAGGTCTATTGCAGTCGCTGTTCCCTTTTCTTGGCCGATCCAGTGGCCGATCATCTGATTTCTCTGCCGTGTACCCTCTGCAATTCGGATCTTGTTTCCCCCCACGTATTCCGGGGGTGGTTTGCATTCTAATCCTCCGATCTCTTGTGTTGTTCTACATCTTTAACATGGCACCATCTTTGTTTGCTGAGAAAGATTATTCCAAAATTTTAATGATAACAATGGGTATGGGCATATTTTTATTGATAGAATCAGTGCTTGGGATTGGTATTCTCTTGTGTATGAAAATTCCGATCATGATGCATTTTATTGCCCTGAATTAGTGACATCATTTTACAATTCCATTGATCATGCTTCAGTTAATTTCAACACGTACCTGTTGGTCCCGAGATGATGCCAAATGTTGGACTTTCTCTGTTGGCACTTATGGATCTAAAATACGAAGTCAACACAAATACTAAACAAAGAAGGATTAAAGTTAATCAAATAAATAAACTTGCAATAAAGGAAATCAAATCTCTGAAAAGTTTAGACAAACGCAAACACGAAAGATTTATCTTGGTTCGGTCCTCGTGACCTACATCCAGTCCCCAAGCCACCCGCTTGAGATTTTCCTTTATCCTTGATTTTGTACACCCAAAATCAACACCATGCACACCACTTGATAAATCCCCTTTGCTAAATGTGTACACCTTCTCTTCTAACCAAGAGAACAATCACCACCTTGTACAACTTGCTTCTACACCAAGAAGACCCTCTTGTACAATGATATCTTTGAGGATTACAACACTTCCTATAAGCCTTGGTACAATGTGTGAACGTGGACAAGGTCTAGTATAGGAGAAAACTTCAGAGAACTTCACTATAGAGTTGAAATTTGGTGAAGAACTGAAGTGGGAACAGTTTTCAGGATTGGCAGAATTGTGATTAGAAAACTGAAGATAAGGATTGGTATTTGGCCTTTAGATTAACAACCTATTTATAGCTGCACTCTAGGGTAGTTAGGGTAGTTACAGGTGCAATTCAAAAGTTTAAAACGTTGGAAAACGTTGCACAAAAGACCAGATAACAGAAACTGTCCAACAGTCAGAAACTGCCTATAGTCGACTTGCCTTTGAGTTAGTCGACTATACTTGGCAAATTTCCAAAGGTGGGTATTAGTCGACTAGGTCAAGATAAGTTCAAGTGACAGGTTTCTGGATAACTTAACCAAGTCGACTGCAACTTCTTTATAAGTCGACTAGGCCAGGGATTAGTCGACTAGGGGAATAGGGTTAGTCGACTACAATTGTATATTAGTCGACTAGGTCTTCTGTCAAGTCGACTAACAGACAAACAGAGAGTTGGGTATCAAATTGAGACACAGGATTAGTCGACTTGGATTTGGTCAAGTCGACTACACTATGGGTTAGTCGACTATAAAGGGATATAAGTCGACTATAAGTCTAAGATATGTGTGTGTGCATTAAGACTTTTGACATGCTATTTCATAATTACAAAACACATCATATCAACTCTCTTTGGGAAGTCTTGATCATGAAGAACTCTTGATTCGTCGTGTGTTAGAGCTCCAAATGAAATGCTTCACAAATGTCTTCATCGAAACATGTTCCAACATTCTCCGCCTTTTTGATGATGACACGTTGTGTGCACATATGCTCCCCCTGCAGAAAATAGGTTATATTTTCCTCCCCCTGCAGAAAATGGGTTATAACAGATATAGAAATACTTTGTTCCCCCTGCAACAAATATATCATAAAATGTATATATATATATGTGTGTGTGTGTGTGTGTGTGTGTGTGTGTTCTTAATAACTTTCTTATATGGTACCTGCAAGATAAACGTTAGATGGTACCAAACATAAAAGAACATATTAACCTTTAGGAGTCCAAATCCATTTAGAATTTGGTTTCCACCTGGTAGTATACACATAATTGCATGAATTACATATATCATGAATGTATGATGCAATATAGGTATTTTTATCATTAATGCTTAAATTCTTAGGAATCCATATAAACTTATTCTTCATTTTAGACTTTCTTGTCATAACAGACTTATATGGATTACTAATATATGAAGATTTTTCAATATATCCAAAACCATAATTATTATGTGACAACTTTTGAAAAGATAACAAATCATTCAATTTTCTTTACCTTGATTGAACTTAGTCACATTTTTCAAAATATCTTCATATTTCTTTTTGAAAACTAACATGTCTTTATCTAATATAGAAATCCTTTCATTCAAAGACATAGTTTCTTTTTAAGAAAAACATTTTCTTTTATAAACTTCTCATTATCATTTTTCAAAGATGATATTACTTTTTCAAATTCATCTTTTTGAGAGTTTATACAAGAAACTTGTAAAGCATAACATGAATTTTCATTTAAAAGTTTTTCATTTTCTTTTGATAAAACTTTATTTTTCAGTTTTTCATTTTCAGATCATTAAATAATTCATGAAATGCATCAGAAAGTTCAGTAAACGATACCTCATCATCTTCTAGGGCCATGTAACAAAGGTTGACACGTTCAGTGGTTTCTTCTTCGTCAGAGGACGAGGAATCACTGTTTTCCATGAGGCTTCATAGTCTTTCACCTTTTTGAACTTTTTGCTCTTGTATTTGCCTTTATTTCTGAGCAAAGGGCAATCCTTCTTCAAATGACCTGTTTTGTTACAATTAAAGCATTTAAATTTACCTTGCTTAAGAAATCCCTTGAATTTCTTTGAAAGCATTGCCATCTCCTCTTCATTGTCATCGGAATCGTCCGTGTCGGAGGATGCATGGAAGGCAATTTCTTTCTTTTTTGAGTGGTGTTGTCGTTCCTCCTTCTTTCTTTCTTCCAATTGCACTTCATATGCCATTAGATTACCGATTAGGTTTTCTAACGACATAGTGAGAGATCATGGCTTCTTCAATTGCGGTTGTCTTCTTCTCCCATTCTGGTGTGAGTGCATGAAGGATCTTGCGAACTTTTTCGACTTGGGTGTAGTCCTTTCCAAGGGATGCTAAGGTATTGGTAATGTCGGTGAATCTTGTAACCATTTCTGATATGGTTTCATTCTCCTCCATTTTGAATAATTCAAACCTGTGGACAAGAACAGAAATCTTAGACTCTTTAACTTTATTTGTGCCTTCGTGTGTTACCTGAAGAGTATGCCATATTGATGTGCAGAAGTGGCTGTTGACACATGGTTGAACTCTTCTTTGATTAAGGCACAGAATAGAGCATTCATCGCTTTGGCGTCAAGGTTCGCATTCTTCTTTTGATCATCACTCCAAGCGTTGTAGTTGGTTGTTGGCTTGGTGTACGATGCTTCTACGATGTTCCAAAGTTAGTAGTTGAGTGATTGCAAGTAGATCTTCATTCTACACTTCCAATAGTTGTAGTTGGATCCGTCAAATAGCGGTGGACGTTGTGTAGAATGTGCTTCTTTGAATTGTGACGAAGGGAACTCCGTTGCCATCCTTGCTTGTTGTTGTTGACTAGGTATGCAGGGCTTGTATGCCGGTTCAGGGCTCTGATACCAAATGTTGGACCCGAGATGATGCCAAATGTTGGACTTTCTCTGTTGGCACTTATGGATCTAAAATACGAAGTCAACACAAATACTAAAGAAAGTAGGATTAAAGTTAATCAAATAAATAAACTTGCAATAAAGGAAATCAAATCTCAAAAAAGTTTAGACAAACGCAAACACGAAAGATTTATCCTGGTTCGGTCCTCGTGACCTACATCCAGTCCCCAAGCCACCCGCTTGAGATTTTCCTTTATCCTTGATTTTGTACACCCAAAATCAACACCATGCACACCACTTGACAAATCCCCTTTGCCAAATGTGTACACCTTCTCTTCCAACCAAGAGAACAATCACCACCTTGTACAACTTGCTTCTACACCAAGAAGACCCTCTTGTACAAGATATCTTTGAGTATTACAACACTTCCTATAAGCCTTGGTACAATGTGTGAACGTGGACAAGGTCTAGTATAGGAGAAAACTTCAGAGAACTTCACTATAGAGTTGGAATTTGGTGAAGAACTGAAGTGGGAACAGTTTTCAGGATTGGCAGAATTGTGATTAGAAAACTAAAGATAAGGATTGGTATTTGGCCTTTAGATTAACAACCCTATTTATAGCTGCACTCTAGGGTAAGTTAGGGTAGTTACAGGTGCAATTTAAAAGTTTAAAACGTTGGGAAACGTTGCACAAAAGACCAGATAACAGAAACTGTCCAACAGTCAGAAACTGCCTATAGTCGACTTGCCTTTTGAGTTAGTCGACTATACTAGGCAAATTTCCAAAGAGTAGTTGACTACTAATGGGTATTAGTCGACTAGGTCAAGATAAGTTCAAGTGACAGGTTTCTGGATAACTGAACCAAGTCGACTGCAACTTCTTTATAAGTCGACTAGGCCAAGGATTAGTCGACTAGGGGAATAGGGTTAGTCGACTACAATTGTCTATTAGTCGACTAGGTCTTCTGTCAAGTCGACTAACAGACAAACAGAGAGTTGGGTATCAAATTGAGACACAGGATTAGTCGACTAGGATTTGGTCAAGTCAACTACACTATGGGTTAGTCGACTATAAAGGAATATAAGTCGACTATAAGTCTAAGATATGTGTGTGTGCATCAAGGCTTTTGACATGCTATTCATAATTACAAAACACATCATATCAACTCTCTTTGGGAAGTCTTGATCATGAAGAACTCTTGATTCGTCGTGTGTTAGAGCTCCAAATGAAATGCTTCACAAATGTCTTCATCGAAACATGTTCCAACATTCTCCCCTTTTTGATGATGACACGTTGTGTGCACATATGCTCCCCCTGCAGAAAATAGGTTATATTTTCCTCCCCCTATAGAAAATGGGTTATAACAGATATAGAAATACTTTGTTCTCCCCCTGCAACAAATATATCATAAAATGTATATATATATATATATATATATATATATATATATATATATAGATATATATATAATATATATATATATATATATATATATATATATATATATATATATATATATATATATATATATATATATGTTCTTAATAACTTTCTTATATGGTACCTGCAAGATAAACGTTAGATGGTACCAAACATAAAAGAACATATTAACCTTTAGGAGTCTAAATCCATTTAGAATTTGGTTTCCACCTGTTAGTATACACATAATTGCATGAATTACATATATCGTGAATGTATGATGCAATATAAGTATTTTTATCATTAATGCTTAAATTCTTAGGAATCCATATAAACTTATTCTTCATTTTAGACTTTCTTGTCATAACAGACTTATATGGATTACTAATATATGAAGATTTTTCAATATATCCAATACCATAATTATTATGTGACAACTTTTGAAAAGATAACAAATCATTCAATTTTTCTTTACCTTGATTGAACTTAGTCACATTTTTCAAAATATCTTCATATTTCTTTTTGAAAACTAACATGTCTTTATCCAATATAGAAATCCTTTCATTCAAAGACATAGTTTCCTTTTTAAGAAAAACATTTTCTTTTATAAACTTCTCATTATCATTTTTCAAAGATGATATTACTTTTTCAAATTCATCTTTTTGAGAGTTTATACAAGAAACTTGTAAAGCATAACATGAATTTTCATTTAAAAGTTTTTCATTTTCTTTGATAAAACTTTATTTTTCAGTTTTTCATTTTTCAGATCATTAAATAATTCATGAAATGCATCAGAAAGTTCAGTAAACGATACCTCATCATCTTCTAGGGCCATGTAACAAAGGTTGACACGTTCAGTGGTTTCTTCTTCGTCAGAGGACGAGGAATCACTGTTTTCCCATGAGGCTTCATAGTCTTTCACCTTTCTGAAACTTTTGCTCTTGTATTTGCCTTATTTCTGAGCAAAGGGCAATCCTTCTTCAAATGACCTGTTTTGTTACAATTAAAGCATTTAAATTTACCTTGCTTAAGAAATCTCCTGAATTTCTTTGAAAGCATTGCCATCTCCTCTTCATTGTCATCGGAATCGTCCGTGTCGGAGGATGCATGGAAGGCAATTTCTTTCTTCTTTGAGTGGTGTTGTCGTTCCTCCTTCTTTCTTTCTTCCAATTGCACTTCATATGCCATTAGATTACCGATTAGGTTTTCTAACGACATAGTTGAGAGATCATTGGCTTCTTCAATTGCGGTTGTCTTCTTCTCCCATTCTGGTGTGAGTGCATGAAGGATCTTGCGAACTTTTTCGACTTGGGTGTAGTCCTTTCCAAGGGATGCTAAGGTATTGGTAATGTCGGTGAATCTTGTAACCATTTCTGATATGGTTTCATTCTCCTCCATTTTGAATAATTCAAACCTGTGGACAAGAACAGAAATCTTAGACTCTTTAACTTTATTTGTGCCTTCGTGTGTTACCTGAAGAGTATGCCATATTTGATGTGCAGAAGTGGCTGTTGACACATGGTTGAACTCTTCTTTGATTAAGGCACAGAATAGAGCATTCATCGCTTTGGCGTCAAGGTTCGCATTCTTCTTTTGATCATCACTCCAAGCGTTGTAGTTGGTTGTTGGCTTGGTGTACGATGCTTCTACGATGTTCCAAAGTTCGTAGTTGAGTGATTGCAAGTAGATCTTCATTCTACACTTCCAATAGTTGTAGTTGGATCCGTCAAATAGCGGTGGACGTTGTGTAGAATGTGCTTCTTTGAATTGTGACGAAGGGAACTCCGTTGCCATCCTTGCTTGTTGTTGTTGACTAGGTATGCAGGGCTTGTATGTCGGTTCAGGGCTCTGATACCAAATGTTGGTCCCGAGATGATGCCAAATGTTGGACTTTCTCTGTTGGCACTTATGGATCTAAAATACGAAGTCAACACAAATACTAAAGAAAGAAGGATTAAAGTTAATCAAACAAATAAACTTGCAATAAAGGAAATCAAATCTCAAAAAAGTTTAGACAAACGCAAACACGAAAGATTTATCCTGGTTCGGTCCTCGTGACCTACATCCAGTCCCCAAGCCACCCGCTTGAGATTTTCCTTTATCCTTGATTTTGTACACCCAAAATCAACACCATGCACACCACTTGACAAATCCCCTTTGCCAAATGTGTACACCTTCTCTTCCAACCAAGAGAACAATCACCACCTTGTACAACTTGCTTCTACACCAAGAAGACCCTCTTGTACAATGATATCTTTGAGTATTACAACACTTCCTATAAGCCTTGGTACAATGTGTGAACGTGGACAAGGTCTAGTATAGGAGAAAACTTCAGAGAACTTCACTATAGAGTTGGAATTTGGTGAAGAACTGAAGTGGGAACAGTTTTCAGGATTGGCAGAATTGTGATTAGAAAACTAAAGATAAGGATTGGTATTTGGCCTTTAGATTAACAACCCTATTTATAGCTGCACTCTAGGGTAAGTTAGGGTAGTTACAGGTGCAATTCAAAAGTTTAAAACGTTGGGAAACGTTGCACAAAAGACCAGATAACAGAAACTGTCCAACAGTCAGAAACTGCCTATAGTCGACTTGCCCTTTTGAGTTAGTCGACTATACTAGGCAAATTTCCAAAGAGTAGTTGACTACTAATGGGTATTAGTCGACTAGGTCAAGATAAGTTCAAGTGACAGGTTTCTGGATAACTGAACCAAGTCGACTGCAACTTCTTTATAAGTCGACTAGGCCAGGGATTAGTCGACTAGGGGAATAGGGTTAGTCGACTACAATTGTCTATTAGTCGACTAGGTCTTCTGTCAAGTCGACTAACAGACAAACAGAGAGTTGGGTATCAAATTGAGACACAGGATTAGTCGACTAGGATTTGGTCAAGTCAACTACACTATGGGTTAGTCGACTATAAAGGAATATAAGTCGACTATAAGTCTAAGATATGTGTGTGTGCATCAAGGCTTTTGACATGCTATTTCATAATTACAAAACACATCATATCAACTCTCTTGGGAAGTCTTGATCATGAAGAACTCTTGATTCGTCGTGTGTTAGAGCTCCAAATGAAATGCTTCACAAATGTCTTCATCGAAACATGTTCCAACATTCTCCGCCTTTTTGATGATGACACGTTGTGCGCACATATGCTCCCCCTGCAGAAAATAGGTTATATTTTCCTCCCCCTACAGAAAATGGGTTATAACAGATATAGAAATACTTTGTTCTCCCCCTGCAACAAATATATCATAAAATGTATATATATATATATATGTTCTTAATAACTTTCTTATATGGTACCTGCAAGATAAACGTTAGATGGTACCAACATAAAAGAACATATAACCTTTAGGAGTCCAAATCCATTTAGAATTTGGTCTCCACCTATTAGTATACACATAATTGCATGAATTACATATATCGTGAATGTATGATGCAATATAAGTATTTTATCATTAATGCTTAAATTCTTAGGAATCCATATAAACTTATTCTTCATTTTAGACTTTCTTGTCATAACAGACTTATATGGATTACTAATATATGAAGATTTTTCAATATATCCAATACCATAATTATTATGTGAAACTTTTGAAAAGATAACAAATCATTCAATTTTTCTTTACCTTGATTGAACTTAGTCACATTTTTCAAAATATCTTCATATTTCTTTTTGAAAACTAACATGTCTTTATCCAATATAGAAATCCTTTCATTCAAAGACATAGTTTCCTTTTTAAGAAAAACATTTTCTTTTATAAACTTCTCATTATCATTTTTCAAAGATGATATTACTTTTTCAAATTCATCTTTTGAGAGTTTATACAAGAAACTTGTAAAGCATAACATGAATTTTCATTTAAAAGTTTTTCATTTTCTTTTGATAAAACTTTATTTTTCAGTTTTTCATTTTTCAGATCATTAAATAATTCATGAAATGCATCAGAAAGTTCAGTAAACGATACCTCATCATCTTCTAGGGCCATGTAACAAAGGTTGACACGTTCAGTGGTTTCTTCTTCGTCAGAGGACGAGGAATCACTGTTTTCCCATGAGGCTTCATAGTCTTTCACCTTTCTGAACTTTTTGCTCTGTATTTGCCTTATTCTGAGCAAAGGGCAATCCTTCTTCAAATGACCTGTTTTGTTACAATTAAAGCATTTAAATTTACCTTGCTTAAGAAATCTCCTGAATTTCTTTGAAAGCATTGCCATCTCCTCTTCATTGTCATCGGAATCGTCCGTGTCGGAGGATGCATGGAAGGCAATTTCTTTCTTCTTTGAGTGGTGTTGTCGTTCCTCCTTCTTTCTTTCTTCCAATTGCACTTCATATGCCATTAGATTACCGATTAGGTTTTCTAACGACATAGTTGAGAGATCATTGGCTTCTTCAATTGCGGTTGTCTTCTTCTCCCATTCTGGTGTGAGTGCATGAAGGATCTTGCGAACTTTTTCGACTTGGGTGTAGTCCTTTCCAAGGGATGCTAAGGTATTGGTAATGTCGGTGAATCTTGTAACTATTTCTGATATAGTTTCATTCTCCTCCATTTTGAATAATTCAAACCTGTGGACAGAACAGAAATCTTAGACTCTTTAACTTTATTTGTGCCTTCGTGTGTTACCTGAAGAGTATGCCATATTTGATGTGCAGAAGTGGCTGTTGACACATGGTTGAACTCTTCTTTGATTAAGGCACAGAATAGAGCATTCATCGCTTTGGCGTCAAGGTTCGCATTCTTCTTTTGATCATCACTCCAAGCGTTGTAGTTGGTTGTTGGCTTGGTGTACGATGCTTCTACGATGTTCCAAAGTTCGTAGTTGAGTGATTGCAAGTAGATCTTCATTCTACACTTCCAATAGTTGTAGTTGGATCCGTCAAATAGCGGTGGACGTTGTGTAGAATGTGCTTCTTTGAATTGTGATGAAGGGAACTCCGTTGCCATCCTTGCTTGTTGTTGTTGACTAGGTATGCAGGGCTTGTATGCGGTTCAGGGCTCTGATACCAAATGTTGGTCCCGAGATGATGCAAATGTTGGACTTTGTCTGTTGGCACTTATGGATCTAAAATACGAAGTCAACACAAATACTAAAGAAAGAAGGATTAAAGTTAATCAATTAAATAAACTTGCAATAAAGGAAATCAAATCTCAAAAAAGTTTAGACAAACGCGAACACGAAAGATTTATCCTGGTTCGGTCCTCGTAACCTACATCCAGTCCCCAAGCCACCCGCTTGAGATTTTCCTTTATCCTTGATTTTGTACACCCAAAATCAACACCATGCACACCACTTGACAAATCCCCTTTGCCAAATGTGTTACACCTTCTCTTCCAACCAAGAGAACAATCACACCTTGTACAACTTGCTTCTACACCAAGAAGACCCTCTGTACAATGATATCTTTGAGTATTACAACACTTCCTATAAGCCTTGGTACAATGTGTGAACGTGGACAAGTCTAGTATAGGAGAAAAACTTCAGAGAACTTCACTATAGAGTTGGAATTGGTGAAGAACTGAAGTGGGAACAGTTTTCAGGATTGGCAGAATTGTGATTAGAAAACTAAAGATAAGGATGGTATTGGCCTTTAGATTAACAACCCTATTTATAGCTACACTCTAGGGTAAGTTAGGGTAGTTACAGGTGCAATTCAAAAGTTTTAAACGTTGGGAAACGTTACAAAAAAGACCAGATAACAGAAACTGTCCAACAGTCAGAAACTGCCTATAGTCGACTTGCCTTTTGAGTTAGTCGACTATACTAGGCAAATTTCCAAAGAGTAGTTGACTACTAATGGGTATTAGTCGACTAGGTCAAGATAAGTTCAAGTGACAGGTTTTGGATAACTGAACCAAGTCGACTGCAACTTCTTTATAAGTCGACTAGGCCAGGGATTAGTCGACTAGGGGAATAGGGTTAGTCGACTACAATTGTCTATTAGTCGACTAGGTCTTCTGTCAAGTCGACTAACAGACAAACAGAGAGTTGGGTATCAAATTGAGACACAGGATTAGTCGACTAGGATTTGGTCAAGTCAACTACACTATGGGTTAGTCGACTATAAAGGAATATAAGTCGACTATAAGTCTAAGATATGTGTGTGTGCATCAAGGCTTTGACATGCTATTTCATAATTACAAAACACATCATATCAACTCTCTTTGGGAAGTCTTGATCATGAAGAACTCTTGATTCGTCGTGTGTTAGAGCTCAAATGAAATGCTTCACAAATGTCTTCATCGAAACATGTTCCAACATTCTCCCCCTTTTTGATGATGACACGTTGTGTGCACATATGCTCCCCCTGCAGAAAATAGGTTATATTTTCCTCCCCTACAGAAAATGGGTTATAACAGATATAGAAATACTTTGTTCTCCCCCTGCACACAAATATATCATAAAATGTATATATATATATATATGTTCTTAATAACTTTCTTATATGGTACCTGCAAGATAAACGTTAGATGGTACCAAACATAAAAGAATATATTAACCTTTAGGAGTCCAAATCCATTTAGCATTTGGTTTCCACCTGTTAGTATACACATAATTGCATGAATTACATATATCGTGAATGTATGATGCAATATAAGTATTTTTATCATTAATGCTTAAATTCTTAGGAATCCATATAAACTTATTCTTCATTTTAGACTTTCTTGTCATAACAGACTTATATGGATACTAATATAGAAGATTTTTCAATATATCCAATACCATAATTATTATGTGACAACTTTTGAAAAGATAACAAATCATTCAATTTTTCTTTACCTTGATTGAACTTAGTCACATTTTTTCAAAATATCTTCATATTTCTTTTTGAAAACTAACATGTCTTTATCCAATATAGAAATCCTTTCATTCAAAGACATAGTTTCCTTTTTAAGAAAAACATTTTCTTTTATAAATTCTCATTATCATTTTTCAAAGATGATATTACTTTTTCAAATTCATCTTTTTGAGAGTTTTATACAAGAAACTTGTAAAGCATAACATGAATTTTCATTTAAAAATTTTTCATTTTCTTTTGATAAAACTTTATTTTTCAGTTTTTAATTTTCAGATCATTAAATAATTCATGAAATGCATCAGAAAGTTCAGTAAACGATACCTCATCATCTTCTAGGGCCATGTAACAAAGGTTGACACGTTCAGTAGTTCTTCTTCGTCAGAGGACGAGGAATCACTGTTTTCCCATGAGGCTTCATAGTCTTTCACCTTTCTAAACTTTTTTCTCTTGTATTTTCCTTTATTCTGAGCTTATGGCAATCCTTCTTCAAATGACCTGTTTTGTTACAATTAAAGCATTTAAATTTACCTTGCTTAAGAAATCTCCTGAAATTCTTTGAAAGCATTGCCATCTCCTCTTCATTGTCATCGGAATCGTCCGTGTCGGAGGATGCATGGAAGGCAATTTCTTTCTTCTTTGAGTGGTGTTGTCGTTCTCCTAATTTCTTTCTTCCATTGCACTTCATATGCCATTATATTACCGATTAGGTTTTCTAACGACATAGTTGAGAGATCATTGGCTTCTTCAATTGCGGTTGTCTTCTTCTCCCATTCTGGTGTGAGTGCACGAAGGATCTTGCGAACTTTTTCGACTTGGGTGTAGTCCTTTCCAAGGATTCTAAGGTATTGGTAATGTCGGTGAATCTTGTAACAATTCTGATATGGTTTCATTCTCCTCCATTTTAAATAATTTAAACCTGTGGACAAGAACAGAAATCTTAGACTCTTTAACTTTATTTGTGCCTTCGTGTGTTACCTGAAGAGTATGCCATATTTGATGTGCAGAAGTGGCTGTTGACACACAGTTGAACTCTTCTTTGGTTAAGGCACAGAATAGAGCATTCATCGCTTTGGCGTCAAGGTTCGCATTCTTCTTTTGATCATCACTCCAAGCGTTGTAGTTAGTGTTGGCTTGGTGTACGATGCTTCTACGATGTTCCAAAGTTCGTAGTTGAGTGATTGCAAGTAGATCTTCATTCTACACTTCCAATAGTTGTAGTTGGATCTGTCAAATAGCGGTGGACGTTGTGTAGAATGTCCTTCTTTGAATGTGACGAAGGGAACTCTGTTGCCACCCTTGCTTGTTGTTGTTGACTAGGTATGCAGGGCTTGTATGCCGGTTCAGGGCTCTGATACCAAATGTTGGTCCGAGATGATGCCAAATTTTGGACTTTCTCTGTTGGCACTTATGGATCTAAAATACGAAGTCAACACAAATACTAAACAAAGAAGGATTAAAGTTAATCAAATAAATAAACTTGCAAAAAAGGAAATCAATCTCAGAAAAGTCTAGACAAACGTAAACACGAAAGATTTATCCTGGTTCGGTCCTCGTGACCTACATCCAGTCCCCAAGCCACCCGCTTGAGATTTTCCTTTATCCTTGATTTGTACACCCAAAATCAACACCATGCACACGTCTTGACAAATCCCCTCTGCCAAATGTGTACACCTCTCTTCTAACCAAGAGAACAATCACCACCTTGTACAACTTGCTTCTACACCAAGAAGACCTCTTGTACAATGATATCTTTGAGGATTACAACACTTCCTATAAGCCTTGGTACATGTGTGAACGTGGACAAGGTCTAGTATAGGAGAAAACTTCAGAGAACTTCACTATAGAGTTGGAATTTGGTGAAGAACTGAAGTGGGAACAGTTTTCAGGATTGGCAGAATTGTGATTAGAAAACTGAAGATAAGGATTGGTATTTGGCCTTTAGATTAACAACCTATTTATAGCTGCACTCTAGGGTAAGTTAGGGTAGTTACAGGTGCAATTCAAAGTTTAAAATGTTGGGAAACATTGCACAAAGGACCAGATAACAGAAATGTCCAACAGTCAGAAACTGCCTATAGTCGACTTGCCTTTGAGTTAGTCGACTATACTAGGCAAATTTCCAAAGAGTAGTCGACTACTAATGGGTATTAGTCGACTAGGTCAAGATAAGTTCAAGTGACAGGTTTCTAGATAACTGAACCAAGTCGACTGCAACTTCTTTATAAGTCGACTAGGCCAGGGATTAGTCGACTAGGGGAATAGGTTAGTCGACTACAATTGTCTATTAGTCGACTAGGTCTTCTGTCAAGTCGACTAACAGACAAACAGAGAGTTGGGTATCAAATTGAGACACAGGATTAGTCGACTAGGATTTGGTCAAGTCGATACACTATGGGTTAGTCGACTATAAAGGGATATAAGTCGACTATAAGTCTAAGATATGTGTGTGTGCATCAAGGCTTTTGACATGCTATTCATAATTACAAAAAAACATCATATCAACTCTCTTTGGGAAGTCTTGATCATGAAGAACTCTTGATTCGTCGTGTGTTAGAGCTCCAAATGAAATGCTTCACAAATGTCTTCATCGAAACATGTTCCAACAATACCAATTCACGGTTCATATGCCCCTAGGTGACATTTTCAT